>PVKE010004341.1:11385-65466 GCA_004027555.1 Craseonycteris thonglongyai
GGGGTGTAGTCTTATACAGCGAATATAGGCCTAAACCTATGTTTTAACCGTAAAATTAGGGGGTCGTCTTATACGCCCGGTCGTCTTATACGCCGGAAAATACGGTAAATAGAAGTTGTTGTAACTTGACAGGTTCGAAAACTAAAATGTATACATATTTTTGAAAAAGTTCAAAGCATCAAAAGCAAAATAAACATATTGACAAGTCAAAAAATGTCTTGCATGGATCACTTCTTAGAAATGTTATTTTTCAGCAGATAATTTTAATCACAAGGTTTAAGAAATGGCACAAAATTATTTTGTTGTGCTGAGAAAATGTATCAAGTCCATCCTGTTGTGTGAGTAGGTAGAATTTGGTTAAATGGCTTAATTTCACTTTCCTCAGTTTTTGCATCTGTGAAACGGGATTAGTAATACTTGGGTTGATGGTAGAGAATGTGCTATTTAATGTGAAAACCTGCTTGTTTAAATTTAAGGTAGAATTTATTATGGACCTTTAACTTACTCATACTCCTTTCGTTAGGAGGCCATTTGTTATAGTTTGTAGTGTGAATATTAGTTACCATTTGTACATGAAAGATTAATTTTTCTCGGAAGGAAATGCTTTAATCACATCTACCCTGTTTCCCCGAAAATAAGACAGTGTCTTACCCTGTTTCCCTGAAAATAAGACAGTGTCTTATATTAATTTTTGCTCTCAGAGATGCGCTAGGTCTTATTTTGGGGGGGATGCCTTATGCGTAGTTCAGTGAGTAGCAAAACTGTAAGTAGGTCTTATTTTCGGGGGATGTCTTACTTTCAGGGAAACACGGTATATCTGCCTCCGATAAATTGTGAACCCTCATGTAGGGCGTGGATCGCTTACATCTGTGTCATAGTACCTGTACCATGTTATTTCTTCAGTAAGCCCCATGCTCTGTGTCAGGAACTTTACTATACTAGTGTCTGTTATACGTGGAGAAGATGGAGTTTGTTCTGTGCTCCCTGAATGGCTAGGAGAGACTTAAGGAACTTTAAGAACAAACTAAGAAATAAAAGTAAGCAGATGAGACATAGAAATGGGAAGTCCTTGGCTTTGTACTTTCCTTGTGGAAAATCGAATTAAACCAAGTTGTGTGTCAGCTGTCAAGAGAGAAGCTTATATGGATGGTGTAAAGAATCCTTGACTCCTTCAGGATGACAGAAGACACTGTTGAGAATATGTGGTATATGCTCTGGGTTAATTTTTATGTGTTTGAAAAGAAAATTGACCATTATGCCATGTCTCTTTACTAGTTTCAGTAGTATTGTGATCTGAATGTGGAAACTAGTTAGAGCTGGCTGCTTATAGGAAAAATAATTGTTCAAATTTGGATTTTTTTTATGTTTCTGTGTGCTTTTAATTGGATTTTAATTAGTGCTATAAACCTTCTGTGTTGTTGATTACACATTGATTGTCAGTTTAAAAGGGATTAGAAAGGTTGTTTTGCATTATAAATACAAAATTACATATTTAAAAAATGGAATTGGCGCCTGCTGTGAAAGTGAAAGGCTTTATTTTCCATGCTGTTGTGTCCCCTACATGACAAGGTGAACACGGTGTGACCCCGTGCCCTTAAGAAATTTAGAGAAATTAACACAACAAATGTACACAAATAACTATAAAACAAGATATACTGTAGTAAGTATTGTAATGGGGAATAAAGTGTCACTGGTAGTAGAGTGTTTATTGATATGCTAGTTGTGAGTCAAATACAAGGCACCTATTGTGTACAAGGTGAAGTCATATTTTATCTTTTCAAGCACCCTATAGTGGTTTTCCATTTACTGTTAGAAAATGTGTTGATATACCTAGGTAGACTTTGTATAAAATAATGAATGTGAATAATAATTAAGATTTTAGAAAATTTATTTTACCTATTGTATTTCTATTAATGATAAATTTTCTTTCTCAAAAGTTTTTTAATCAGGTTCTGATGCTTGGAAAAACATCAATCAGCGATTTGTCAGAGCACGTCTTTGACTTAATTTTGGAGCTCTATAATATTGATAGTCATTTGCTGCTTTCAGTTTTACCCCAGCTTGAATTTAAATTAAAGGTAACTATTCTAAACGTAATATGCTCCTGTCAACTGAATTAGCAAAGACCACAATTTGTGGCTTTGAATTATTGCATTGGTGTTATCTGAATGTTATAGATGTGATGGTGTGTTACTGTTGTTTATTTATATATTTGTGCTTCGCTAATTTGTGTATCTTCAATGCCTACTATGGTTCCTAGCAGATTGGAGTTGCTTAACTAGTATTAGCAGGATGGTATTTTCCTCAAAATACTTTGCAGATAAGGTCATGCTAACTATACATTAAGCTTATGTTTTCAAAGCACAGTTTATAGTGGTTCCCAAGACCCCTTGATTGGCCCATAAACATAGTTTAGTGTCTGTTATCCACATAAGATGAAATATTTTCCCTCTGGGCATGCTATCTTAACTTGCTTATGCTGGAAACTCCTTTGCTGTTTACATATTCTCTCGAGTTTTTTGTAGGCATATTCCCATTGCCTTGATGTTAAATTATGCTATAAAATTGAGTTTCACTTGTAAATTTGGGGGATTATTACAGAAAGATGAAATACAGCTGGCTGTAATAATCTTTGATGAACCCTACTATACCACCCAGAATAGTTCTTTAATTTGTGTTGTATTTCTTGTTTCTAATAGTTTTTATTTATCTTTTTCAAAACAAGCAGTACATATTGGTAGTGTAATAATTCTTGTTTTATTCTGTGGTGTATTTTTGGTGTATTTCTCAAGTAGGCTGTTTTTTTCACCTGCCTCCCTGCCCCCCCTTCATGTAATTAGCGGTATTGATGAGACAGGCCTGCCTGTAATAATTTGTTGGTCTGATTTTCTCTTAATAAGAATATTGAGTACTATAAGAAATATAAAAATAAAGAATTATTATCCTTGCTTTCAGCAAATTTAACATCTAGTATAGGAGAAAAAGGAAAAAATTATCCAGATATAAAAAGAGGCCAGATATTATAAGTGTCATAAAAGATACAAAGAGTGTACAATTGAAGCAAAGCAAACACCATACAGAAGCATATTGAGGTAGAAAGGTGCTGGGTGAGTTTGTGCAATGCAAAGAATTATAGCTGATGGTATCCCATAAAGTAAATCTAAATCATCCCCAGCTGCACACTAGAATTTTCACCTGTGGAGCCTTAATAAACAAGCAGATGTCCAGGTGTTAAACCAGACCATCTGATTGGAATTTCTGGCATCAAGTTCAGGCACTTGTGTGCGTGCATGTGGGGGGCTTTATAGGTTATACTCATGTGTAGCCAAGATTAAAAAGTCCTTGCTTAGAGAAATAATGAGAGAGAGAATGGAGATGAATTAGATTATATTATGGGGCCATTAATGCTAGGCTGAAGCACTGGTTTAAAATAAAAATAAAATTGTACACTACTGTCCATAGCACATTGAATATCACTGCTTTTTTATATTCCCAGTAGTCACATTTTATGTGCAGTTCTAGTATTGTGACTGGCCCATTCGTTTAAGCATGTGTTATCTGTTGGAGGTACCATCAGTTGTAAAACTGAGTTCTGGTCCCAAGATACCCACAATATAGCATAGGAAGGAGAAATTGTAGGCTGCATGTGTAAGCCTCCATCGTTTTGTTGAACTCCATTATGAGTCTGGAGTTCATATACTTGTATGTACTTGATCCAGTCCTCCTGCACGTACTTATTTCTGCAAAGAGCTTAACCAAGACAGTCATGCAGAATTCTTTGCTTACTGCAGACCTGACCTCTCTGAGTGTCTGTTCTTAGAAACCACAGTTTTTCAAGGATCCTGAGTAGGTTTGATTCAAGTTAGTTTTTGAATTTGACTCTGAATGGAAATAAGGCTTAGTTGTTGGAGGGAACCGCTAACATTTCATTAAACTTTGAGATGTATTTTCAAGTGTTGCTTTAATGTAATTTGGGATCATTAGAGCATTTGAGATAGCATTTGCCGGTAATTTTGTGAAAAGTATAAGCATTTTTATGTTTTGTATCTCATCTGAAGTTTATGAAAGGCGTTTTGTGGAATTGGAAGGTAAGGAAAAGCATGGGGAAAATTATTCTGAATTCTGAATGTGTGTATCTCATGGTTTTAAAGCTGTGGTTGTGTTTTGTTTTAGAGCAACGATAATGAGGAACGCCTTCAAGTTGTTAAACTGCTGGCCAAAATGTTTGGGGCGAAGGATTCAGAATTGGCTTCTCAGAACAAACCACTGTGGCAATGTTACTTGGGCAGGTACTTGACTGGTGTCCTGTGTAAAAGTCATGTATGTTTATGTCTACATGCAGTACTTTAAAACACAATTGTTCTCTGAAATCATACAAATTAAGTTCTATGGTTTGTGATTTTTGAATGCTGATGATTGGCTATATTTATAATTTCCCTTTTTCTTTTCATCTTATTTTTTCCTCACTAATCTATAATAGATGACACATTTAAAAGGTGTCTCACAAAGTCTTATAATGATGAAATTAAAGTGTATTATGACATTAGTAGTGATTAATTACAACTGAAAATATATTGTGAGAGAAAACGCCTCCACCAAAAAAAAAAATTTTAATTAGATTATTTGGAGATGCATATTTTAAGGACATTTGTTGAATAAATCAATAAATGATTACTGGTATGTATGTTCCTCCTAGCCTCCTTCCTCCATTTCTCATTTAAAGAAATGATAATTGGGGTTCCTTGTATACCTGATGATCCACAAACCTTCCAAAATCAATGGCAAAATTTTGATTGTTTGTTTATTTCTCTTTTTTTATGTTTATAAAGGTATCCTTGACCTTGACTATATTAAAACCACTTCAAGCGTCCTGTCTGAAACCTACTTTGACCCTAATAATAAAGGAGGATTTTTTTCCACCTGAAATTATCCTCATAACAACTAGTGCAATAAGTCATTAATAAATAAATGGGATTTAAAGACTCTTACTCTTTTCTTTATATTGAAATAGTCATATTGTTACCGCTTTTCTTTCCACCTCAATACCAGAACTGTCAGTGAATAATTTAATCTCTTAGTTTTATGTTTTTAATTTGTTAAATGAGGATATAAGCTTTTATAAGTGCTAAATTCTTAATCTGATTTATCTCTTATGCAGCTCAATATTTAGCAAGTTTCAATAAACTAATAAATATAAGCCCTTGTCATTTTGAATTTTATTTCGTGACATTTTTCTTTCCTTTTTTCTTTTTAAAGATTTATTTTATTGATTTTTGACAGAGAGAAATAGAGACAAAGAGAGACAGATAGAAAGGGGAGGGCCCAGAGCAGTCTCCATAGTTGACATTTGTTTTCCATATAGTTTCACTCCACAGGTGGGAAAGGGGCTGCGCAGGGCAGGAACTGGGCTGGGAGCCTCCCACATAGGCCCCGGCAAGAACTGACCTGGGGGCACACCCCAGTTCAGCATGTGGGTCCGCATGGGCCGGGGCCGGGATTCGATCCTCGGTCCTCGGGGCTTCAAAGCGAGCGCTTTACCCGCTGAGCCATCCCAGCTTTCCCTCTTTTTTATTTTTAAAGATTTATTGTTTTTGACAGAGAGACAGAGACAGAGACAGGGAAAGACAGAGAGAAGTGGGAGGGCCCAGAGCAGTCTTCATAGTTGTACGTCATCAATTTTTTGACATGGTTTTGTTCCACCCAGGTGGGCAGGAACGAGGCTGGGGGCCTCCCGCATGGGAGGCATACCCCCTTGAGCCAGGGGCCAAACCGTGGGGTGAGAACTGAACTGTGGGCCCTCCGCATGGGAGTTACAGCCTAATTCAGCATATGGGTCCAGCTGCAAAGCGAGTGCTTAACCTGCTGAGCCATCCTGGCTTCCCTGACTTTTCTTTTAAATACAATGTAAAGTTCTTGGGTAGCAATGCAAAATATTTCATAAGTGCAATTAAGTTATTCAAGTCCATTTAAAGTCTTCTATTGAATGTGTTAAAAATATAATTTTTAAATATGAGCCTTCAGTATATTTTTAAATCAGGACTTGGATTACTCAGACTTTATTTTACAGGTTTTTAGAGGAAAAATTCTAATTTAATTTATGTCATCTTTCTATTGGTAATGTTTCCTTTTAGTATTAATGACATAAAACTTACACATTATTATCAATTTTAAGGAGCTAGTGCATATTTCAAAAGATGTCTTATATTTATAATGGTTACATGGTATATGTTTAATTAAGAAATGGTAAAGTATAGAGGGATTGAGTACTTTGATTCAAAACACTCAAGTAATATTATGAGACCATAGGCTAGATTATATAGCACTATTTTAAGTGTACTTCAGTAGAACAGTTTTCTTTCTAGTAATATGCTTTCATTAGTAATTTGGTATTCATTTTGAAGACTTCTTTTTTCTCTTTTATAATACTAAATTTGTTTGTTATGTTTTGGGCAACAAAAGATTTAGAAACCTTTGATCTTACAGAATTAAAACATCTGAAAATAGTGGAAATCTCTCATTTCACTCTAATGTTCTTGTTATTTAAAAAGTTTATATTTTTTTAATCACTGTTTTTGTAGTCCATAATGAACTAATTAATGTATACGGTATATAAAGCTTTGCAAGTCAATAGTTTAGAGACAACTACACATATGCTTCCCAATGGAGTAATGCAGTACCTGATATGAAGTAGTATTCCCAAAAAAATGAACCTGAATATGATCAAATCTGTAGATTAATTACCGATGTGCAGGAATTAGGAGAGCGGGGAGCCTGTTAATTGACATCAGAATGATACAATTAGCAAAATCTTACTGTGAGAAAACACTACTCACACCAACACAAAACAGTTACAATAAACTAGGAAAAAGAGAGAGGGAGGGGAAATACAGAATTAAAAGGTACTTAAATGATGTATTAACCAAAGAGTTTTAATTTTTTTAGAGATATTAACATTTTCATGTAAAAATTGGCTTTGATATTAGTGGACATGTGATAGTTGTGATTGTTAACTGGATAGGACTAACTTGGGCACAATTTTAGAGCCATGTAAAATAATACGGAGTTTAGTATAAGACCTACCACACAGTTATGAATGAGTGCTCTGTATTTAAGAAAGAATACTTTGAGGAAGAATTTTCTTTCCACAGTATGGGTTTATATAATATATCTCTGAACTATGCACATGCATATTAATACATGCATAAAATATATTTGAAAGTACAGTGTTTATAGCAAAAATTTTGTTGTTTTAATTCTTGTATTTAAACCAATGTGTCTTTAAACATGCTCCTTAAAAGTACATCGTTCTTACAGGAGTTTGTCCTAGTTTGATACAGGGGTTCCAAAGCATTTGTACATATATAGCATATAAAAAATGTTAAAATAGTCTGGCTCTAACTTTGAATTGTTTTCTTTAGAGAAATAATTATAACTTGCATGCAGGTTAAACATATACTTCTTTCTCTGATTTTAAGTATCACTGTGCCTTTATATTTTCTCAGATTTAATGACATCCATGTGCCAATACGCCTGGAATGTGTGAAATTTGCTAGCCATTGTCTCATGAACCATCCTGATTTAGCAAAGGACTTAACAGGTACTCTATTCCCATAACAGCAGATATCCTAGGTGCTTTTTGGTGAAGAAAAATCGGTTTTATATATGGGACTAAAAAGTAAATATACATTTTTTGTTGTTATTGTGATAGGCAAGGTCTTCTTGTTTCCGTTCATCATCATTAAAGTTACTCTCCTCAGCATCATCATTGAAGTTACTCTCCTCAGCTAGAATTTTTACCTCCTAGTGCCTATTTAGACTAGCAGTGCCTATAAAATGTTGGTGTTACCAGAGATGATGTTAGTTTCTTAGTTAAGGACAGTTCTAAAAATATTTCAGATATTGGATTTGAACAGGTCTTGACTGAATAGATAATAAAAAACTTTAACGTTTTTCAGTATTTTGAGAACTTCAGTGAGAATCATTAATTGGTAAACTAGCCATGCTAGAATGGAGGTAAGTTTTCCTGAAATCTGTATAATTAAAAGGCAGTTCAGAACTTTATATTTTTGTGGTAGTGAGAATATCACATATTTAACTATTGCTGTTTTGTTAATTTAAAAAAAATTTCAAAATCAGAAAATATATATGAATGGAACAGCTTCTATGTCTTCCTCAGAAATGTTAGCATTTTGCTGTATTTGCTTGAGAGATTTTTTAAAAAGAAAATAAATTGTAGATACAGTGACATGCCCTTTAGAAATGTCTCCTTCCTGCCTCTATAGAGGGTGACCACTTCTAGATTTGGTAGGCATCCTGGTTCTCTGTCTATACTACATGTGTATCTGTCCATAAGTTATATATAGTATTGTCACATGTTTTAAACATTTTATTGAAGTGTCATTTGAATTTGATCTAGTTGCACTAATGTTTTGTTTTCTATTTTCCTTGATTTTTCTTTGATTCTTATTTTTCTATATTCTGCTCAGTTGATTAATTTTCTTCTCATTTTTTCTTTTTTCCTCAGTGGGCTTGGAGGTTAGCGTTCTCTTTGGTGCTCTCAACAGCATAGTTGATTAAGGAAGTCTGAAGTTAATCCGAACTCACCGGCTTCTTTCTGAACAATCAGGCCCTCCCCCGCCGAACACTTTAACGCCCCCGCCGAACACTTTAACGCTAAACACTCTTCTCATCTTTCACATTATTATTTGTTATTACTTATTTACTCTTTTTAAAACTTTACTAACCTTTACTACTTTTTAACTTTTTTTTAGTACAGTGTTTGCTCACAGTTGCATTCTTAAATCTTTCAACTTCCTTCTGACTTTTTTCTGGTAAAGGAAATTATGAAGTATAAATAGCCTATTGTAACATTCTTGGCAACAGGTTTTCATAGTAACTTTCAGGTTTTGTTGAATTCCCACCAGTCAGATTTAAATAGGTATTTACCTTTTGTATTCCACTTGGAATGTGGACTGCTTGTCCCGTGAGCTGCTCTCTAGCACTTAGCTTGACACTGCCCTGGCTTCTTCCTCTCTCCTGCCATCTGCCCTCCTTCCCCGTGCCTGGGTGTGGAGCGCCTTCACCCCTGTGCCCGGGTGTGGAGCGCCTTCACCCCTGTGCCTGGGTGTGGAGTGCCCTCCTTCCCTGTGCCTGGGTGTGGAGTGCCTTCACGCCTGTGCCTGGGTGTGGAGTGCCCTCCTTCCCTGTGCCCGGGTGTGGAGTGCCTTCACCCCTGTGCCTGGGTGTGGGGTGCCCTCCTTCCCTGTGCCTGGGTGTGGAGCGCCTTCACGCCCGTGCCCGGGTGTGAAGTGCCCTCCTTCCCTGTGCCCGGGTGTGTGGAGCGCCTTCACGCCTGTGCCCAATTGTGCAGTGCCTTCATTCATGCCTGTGTCTCTGCCTGTCTGTCTCCCTTCTCCTCCTCTTCCCTGGATATTCCTTTTATTGTAGCATCCTTTTCTTGTGCGACTGATGCAGTATTTTCTGAGAAAATGAATGATCGTATTTGGGGGAATTTTTTCCTATAAAATGTCTGTTTTAGCTAACTTGTTTTTCCCACTTTTTATTTGCATTTGTCTCTGTTTTCCATGTTAGAAGCATTCCTCAAGTGCTCGACACTCTATGGCTGTTTGCTTCTAATTAAGACTGGGGACTACTCAATAACCTATTCAGAAAACCCTGAGTATGTGGGTGGGATTATTGAGTCTGACTTTCACTTTAGGGTCATGAGGTTGAGTTGTCCCTTAGAAAACCTTTAGATTAGACCAGGGTTGTCCAACCTTTTGGCTTCCCTGGGTCACACTGGAAGAAGAAGAATTGTCTTGGGCACATATGAAATACACTAATGATAGCTGATGAGCTAATGAAAATAATCACACACAAAAATCTCATGTTTTAAAAAAGTTGACAGATTTGTGTTGGGCTGCATTCAAAGCCGTGCTGGGCCATATGCAGCCTGTAGTTTGCAGGTTAGACAAGCTTAGTTTAGGTAACTTCCCCAGGGAATAATATCAGGGGATTAAAAAAGCCCAGTTGCTAGTGTCTTTGAGACCCTTGTATTCTTCTTTTGTTCTTTTTTCATTATTGAGTTGTATTCTGTTGTTATGAATACATAATTTACTCACTTTTCTTTTGTTGGATATCTGAGTTGTTTGGTTTGGGGCTATTATAACTAAGTTCACTGCAAGTATCCTTGTATGAGTGTTTCTGTGAACTTATGTTTTTATTTCTCTTTGGAACTACTTAGGAGTGAAACTGCTCGGTATTGGGTAAATACAGGTGTAACTAAGGCATGACTGCGTTCTCCATGTTAGGTGCAGTATTGTTCTCTTGCACCAGAAGTGTTTGAGATCATTGTCTTTGTCAACATTTGCTGTTGTCTTTTTGATTTTAGCCATTTTTATAGGTCTTGCAGTTTTGTTGTGGTTTTAATTTGCATTTTTCTGATGACTAATGAGATTGAAAATCACTGTATGTGCATATTGATACAATATTTTCTTCTGTGAAGTGTCTGTTTAAATTTTAAGCCTGTTTAAAAAAATTGGCTCGCATGCTGGTTTTCTTGCTTTTCTTTATAGTAGTTCTATATGTATTCTGGATCCTTTTTGAAGTATCAAAATATTTAAGCATTTTTGTATAGTCAGAACTTTAAAACAAAATTTATTATTAAATAATAGAAGTTCTGGCTTTTTTATAAATATCTAAAATATACTTTAGATGTGAATTATTTCACCAATAGTATTTTTAGTGCTTACAGTTATTTTGAATGCTTTGCTTTACCAAAAGACAGGACAGTGGTCTCTTGGTATCTGCAGGGGCATGGTTCAAGGACACCCTACCCCTACCCCATGGATACCAAAATGTGAGGATGCTCAAGTCCCTCATATAAAGTGGTGGATACATACTACATACGTACTCCCTTATACTTTAAAGTCATCTAGGTTATTTATAATGCCTAATACAGTACAATGTAAATTCTATGCAAGTAGTTGTTATACTGTATTGTTTAGGGAATAATAACAAGAAAAAAAACTACATATTCAGTATAGAAGCTGCCATGGGGGGAGCCAGGATGGCTCAGTGGATTAAGTGCTCACTTTGCAGCGCTGGGGACCGAGGATCCAATCCCTGCCCCGGACCATGTGGAACCATATGCTGAACTGGGAGCTCCCCCAGTTTAGTTCTCTCTCTGTCTCTGTCTCTGTATCTCTCTCTCTGTCAAAATAAATAAATAAACATTTAAAAAAAAAAAAAAAAAAAAAAAAAGAAGCTGCCATGTAGGCCTAACTGCATAGTACACATCAGCAACAACATAATTTTTTTTTTTTCCAAATATTTTCAGTTGATGGTTAGTTGAATTCATATTAGATGCAGGACCGACCAGTGTATATGGAGGGTTGGCTATAAGTAGTTTCATTTTTTATGAAACACTTACGGTATGTGGTATGATTGCCTAGTCTTCAGCTTCTGGGCACGTTTTAATTTTTGTAATTGGCAAACAGCTCTCAAAAATTTAGGGCTCTGACTTCTCTTTATTCAAATTTTCAGCCACTCCTCCTGTTTTCAGCTGTAGTCTTCCATAGCTCCCTTTCTCTTAGGTGGTGCCTTGAGTTTCCAGACTGTTTCAGGATTCTTCTCCCATTGACTTGAGCTTGTTTCTTTTTTTCTCTTTTTTGGATTTCATCCCTTTTTTCCTCTGGCTTTTACCAGTCATCTATCTGCCAAAATTTTGTTGAAATTTTCTTTTGCTATGGTCTCTTATTACTTGTCTGATTTAAAAAACATTTTCTTACGGTTTCAGGGGTGAGCTGAGATAAATGTGTGTGTGATACACACACATTTATCTTATTTCTTTTCTTGACAGTGTGTTAGTGAGATTCATCCTTGTGTCTTCAGCCAGGTTTGAGGGACAGAGCCATATTGTGAAGAGTATTATTAGATGCTTTCTCATGCTAAGTAACTATTGAGAATTTCTTTGTCTCCTCTGTTTTTTTCCCCACTGCACAATAAATATAAGTTAATAGTTCTTCTGTATACCTGTTTAACATGAATGACTTGTTTCAGGGAAATTGGGTGCATCTTAATATTGATGGTGCTGTGTCATTGTCTTTTCATTTTTTGATGTCATCTAAAATAATATGTATCACACTCAGAACTAGTACAGTGAAAACTAAAACTCCTGTGTTTATCTTAGTGGGGAAATGAACTTGACACATATTTAACATACTCCATTTGAAATCACTATTAAAAATAATTTTCTTTACTGAGTTGGTAAAACAACCTTCCCATTTCTTCAGAATTTTTTTTTTTTAGCAACCCTATGGTCTTTCTCAGTTTTTGGAGTAGTTTCTATTAGTAGAGAGTGCTTAAGGTGGACAGGCTTAAGACCTGAGCAGTGGTTTTATGGGTGTTTACATTATAATTATTTGTTCAATTGATATTTTATAGAGAAGTGAATTCATTCATGATCATAAGCATGGTTTGTTGTGTATAGGCATGGCTGTATTTATTACTCCAAATCCAAACAACGAAATTTTATCTTACTGGTTTTATAAAAAAAAGCTGAATTTTTTTTTTTTTTTTATTGTAAAATTTATTGGGGTGACATTGGTTGGTAACAATTACATAATTTCCAGGTGTAGCACTCTACATTACATCATCTATGCATTGCATTATATGTTCACCACCCAGAATCAGCTCACCCAGCATCACCATATATTTGGTGCCCACTCCCAACTCCTCCACCCCACTCTCCTACCCACCTCACCCCTTACCCTCAGGTAACTACCAAACTATTGACTGTGTCCATAGGTCTCTGTGTCTTTGTTGCTTTCAGTTCTATAATCCACCTATAAGTGAGGTCATATTTTTCTTAATTCCATTATTCTGACTTATTTTGCTTAATAAGATGGTTTCAAGGTCCATCCATGTTGTCACAGATTGCTGTATTTCATCTTTTCTTGTTGCTGAGTAGTATTCCATTGTGTAAATGTACCACATCTTCTTTATCCAGTCATCTATCGAAGGGCATTTTGGTTGTTTCCATGTTCTGGCCACTGTGAACAGTGCTGCGATGAACATTTGGGTACAAACATCAACATCTTTGTGGATTAAAGATTTGGGGTTTTTTGGGTAGATACCCAGAAGAGGGATTGCTGAGTCATATGGCAATTCCATTTCTAATTTTTTGAGGAATCTCCATACAGCCTTCCATAGTGGTTGTACCAGTTTACATACCCACCAGCAGTGTATGAGGGTTCCTTTTTGTCCACAGCCTCTCCAGCACTTGTTATCCCTTGTCTTGTTGATGATAGCCATTCTAACAGGTGTGAGGTGGAATTTCACTGTGGTTTTTATTTGCATCTCCCTAATTGCTAATGATGTTGAGCATTTTTAAATATCTATTGGCCGTTTGTATGTCTTCATGAGAGAAGTGTCTGTTTAGAATTGGATTGCTAGTATGTTTGTTGTTGAGTTGTACAAGTTCTTTGTATATTTTTGGTATTATGCCCCTATCAGAGACATTATTTGCAAATATTTTCTCCTAGTTGGTTGGTTGCGTCTTTGCTTTGTTGATGGTTTCCTTTGCAATGCAAAAGCTTTTTAGTTTGACAAAGTCCCATTTATTTATTTTTGGAAAAGTTGAATATTTTATTTTTTTAATTTATATTCAGTTGGGGGGCCTCTTCTTTGAGATTAATATGTTATTACTGAAGATTGTTAATATTTCTTTCAGCATTTTTCATGCTAGTCTGAACCTCCTGTGTTTTTGGCTTTAAGATCCTCCTCTAGGCACTCATACTTGTTAAATGTTTTATTTCTTCTGTCTTCCTTTGGCTTTTCTTAGTTCGGTTAAATGCAGTTGCCTATGGTCTTCCCTGTAATCCTATTTCTTGGCAACTAGCATCTCAGTCTTTTTGTCTCAGCTCACTCAACGTTTCCCTAGTTAAGGTGTAGAAACTTGAACTAGTCTTTCCCAATAATCCATTTGACTTGAATATTTTAACCATTTAAACAGAAAACAAAGATGACATATTTCATGTTGATATACTAATACTGCTCAGTTCAATTATATGGCTTGTGTAATAATGAGGTTAGGAACGCCTTACGGCCCCCCCCCCCCCATGGCTGTGTTTTCATTGTCAGTAGCATGTAGACCACTGAGTTGCCTGAAGGTCTGACCCTCTTTCCTTCCTCTGTTTCTCCCTCCTCTTCGCCTAAGTTTCTTGAATCATTGAACCTTCTCCTTAGGTTTTGTTTTTGTTGTGGTTTACTTTCAAAAGTTTTATGCAAGTTTTAAAAATATTTTATTTGGTAAAGTTCCATTTTAATCAAATAAAATTTTATCTTTCAGAGTATCTGAAAGTGAGGTCACATGACCCTGAAGAAGCTATTAGACATGATGTTATTGTGTCTATAGTTACAGCCGCTAAAAAGGATATACTTCTAGTGAATGATCACTTACTTAATTTTGTGAGAGAGAGAACATTAGATAAACGGGTAAGTAGGAGTAATAATTATTAGCAGGTTTTCATTTTGAATACTTGAACACTTGAAAATGTTGAGATTTTAATAAATGTAAATAGCTCTTTTGGGGGGACATTTTAGTATATTTAAAAATCATGTTTATGAGAAGGTATTAGTTTTTGTAACATTCAGTGTCATTACTTTTTCTTTATTAGGTTTATTCTCATCCTAAAAATGAGATGTACTTTAGTATAGAGTAGTCGGATGTTCAGCTTGTACACTAGTTATAGTAAGTGAGTTCTGTCAGGACCTCTAACACAGCTTCTCTCATATTGTTGGCTCTCTCTTTTTTTTCTTTCTTTCATTTGGGTATCAGTTGGTAGTTTTCCAGCTGGTTGTGTTACAAGTTCCATAGGATAGGAAAAGGGAAGTAAGTGTCTTCAGCTTGTCAGAGCTGTCCCCCCCGATCCCCCATACTTCTGACCCCATCAGACCTCCCTTCCTTCCTGAGCAACATAATTAAAAAAAAAATTGTGAGGGATAAATGACAGTTTATACAGGTAACTGTCTTTGCCTTTTAAAATTTGGTAGCATGCTTTGCCTCACTAATCAAGTGACTTTACAAGGGCTTACCCCCAAAAACCCAGAAATTATTTATAAAAAATAGTGTATTATATGTTTAAACTTCACTCAGTTTCAAAATACTCCACGTGTGATTCAGTACACCTATCAAGACTCTTTTTCCTCTGCTCCAAACAGTTGTTTTTTTAAGATTTATTTTATTGTTTTTGATAGAGACAGAGACAGAGAGAAGGGGGCAGGCCCAGAGCAGTCTCCATAGTTGTACATCATTGGTTTTCCACATGGTTTCATTCCACACAGGTGGGTGGGGGTCACACAGGGCTGGAACTGTGCTGGGGGCCTCCTGCATGGGAGGCACGCCCCCTGGAGTCAGGGGCCAAACCAGGGGATTCCCACATGGGAAGTTCACCCTGGTGAGAACTAAACTGGGGGCACACCCCAGTTCAGTATATTGGTCCACATGGCTGGGGCTGGGACTCGATCTCAGCCCCCGAGGCTGCAAAGCGAGCACTTATCCCCCTCCAGTTTTGAACTCACCAATTTTTAATGCTTTTTAGTCTTCTGCAGTTTTTTGTTTCATCTCTTCCATACTGGCAAAACGTTTCCCTTTGAGGCCTTTTGCATCCCGGGAAACAACAAACGAAAGGGAGCTGGGGCAAGATTGGGTGATGAGGGAGGGTGGGGCATGGCGGGTCATGCCATTTTTTGGCCAAAAACTGATGAACACTCAGTGTGGTTGGGTAGGTGCATTGTCATGTCTCACATTGTCGAGTAAATCACCCATCGTGAAATGGGCAAATGCATTGGAAGGGTCTCCCAAAAAATTTACGGAAGTTGAATGCAGCCTCTCATGGCAATGCCTGCTGATACATGGGTGCAGATGGGTTCCTAGAACACTCACCCAGCGGGGGAAGCCTGTACTACAAGGGACCCATCCTCTAGAAGATGATTCTGGGTTTTTGGAGGGACTTACCCCTCATATGTAGGTTGTGATTGACATTTGTTTTTCGGAGTAGGTGCTGGATTTAAGATACGAAAGCATTGAAATCCTTTATACATGTTGATATATATGTACTTTGCATATTCAATATATTAAAATGATAGTTGTGTAGTAGTTGCGTAGTCATTGTAAATTGATATCCAGTAACTTAGGTTGGATGAAAATATATTGTGTAAAATAAATTAAAAGCTAGAAAACTAGACTTTCTTGAATTAATACAATGGAAGCATCTTAAAATTGCAAAACATTTTTGTTTTCAAGTGGAGAGTGCGCAAAGAAGCCATGATGGGACTGGCCCAGATTTATAAGAAATATGCATTACAATCAGCAGCCGGTAAAGATGCTGCCAAGCAGATTTCATGGATCAAAGATAAATTGCTACATATATATTATCAAAATAGTATTGATGATCGGTAAGTTAGGGACACTGTATAAAATATTTGGTGCTTCTGGTGTTATGTCATTTTGCTGATCTGTGGTTTTAGATAAACTGTTTTCTTTATAACTTTAATCTTCCTCCTCAGTTTTAACTGCCAAGTTAAGGGTAGGTAATGACTAATTTCCTTCCCACCAAAGTCATAAATGAAGCAGTAATGTACATATATTTTAGGGATGGATACAGCTTTTATGTTCATTTTCTTATATTATTTTAGAACAGAATACTATTGAAAAGTAGGAATGTGCATGATTATAATTTAAATTTTGCTTTATAGGTAATTATGTTAGGATCAATTATTTTTTTCAAATAAAATACAAACAAAAATAAGCCCTTTTGATTATAGACATTTAAAATAAAAACAGTTTCTACTCAGAGCTAAAAACAAAGTTCCTAAGTTTATATAAAAACACATCTGAATATAACCTTTGTATTTTTCTATTCCAGTGTAAGATGGTTAGAGCTTTGTATGTATCCTAACCATTGAATAGTTAATAGACCTGCAAATCTTGCGTGCTGTCTCAGTTGATTTGACAGGTTGTCAGTGGGATCCAAATGATCTGGCCCATAACAGGTCAGGATGAAAAAATTAAGAACCAGTAGACCATCTTACTGTTCCAAGAGGTTTCAGACTCTAGAAACTGAACAACTTAATATCATCAAAGACACTTCATAGTTTCTATTTTTATAAAATTGAAGTTTTAGACTTTGAGTATGCAGCATCAATGCATGGAGATTTGCAGTATGATTCGATAGCACTTTTTTGTACTTTTAACCAGGACTTTTTTCATCATCATCACTACAAAAACTCAAAGAGTCTCGTATGGTTTTAACTTAAGATATTTAGAACTTGTCATTTCAAAAGACTTGGTGTAGTTTTTGTATAAGCCTTTACTTTCATATAAGGAAATTGAGTCACTGACACATACCTTGCCCAGCATGATGCAGAAGTAGTCATTGTAGCTGTGCAGGGCTTTCCCCAATACATCCTGCTAAATTCTTTTTGGGGGCTTTTGTTCTTACAGAAAGAAATCTTTGATTTAAAATTTTTATCTCCACTCAGAAAACAGAAATTGTTTTTTTATTTTTATTTATTTTTTGGGGGGGGAATTTTATGTACGTATTTAATACATTAAAAAAATCCAATAGAGGGCCTTCTCTGTGTTCTTTTGTAGATTGCTTGTTGAAAGGATCTTTGCTCAATACATGGTTCCTCATAACTTAGAAACTACAGAACGGATGAAGTGCTTATATTACTTGTATGCCACACTGGATTTAAATGCTGTGAAGTATGTATCAAATACTGTTCTTTCTATCTTTTGTAGTATACTAGATTTTATGGAAAAAAAAACCTTTTTAAATGTAAGAATTTATGCAATGTAAACATTTGTTAAATAAAACACATGGCTATATTTTTTATAAAGGACAGCTGTCAACATGAGAGTAACAAGGAGTTTTGTAAGCAATTAAAAAATAGAAATAATTGGCATTTGATTTTTCTCCAGCTTTTCATATTGTTGTCTGAAGAAATTTTGATGTTTCTTTTTTTTTTTTTTCCCCCCTAAGGCATTAGAAAGGTCCATATTTTGAAAATACTACCTTCTTATTTTGACCTGATATTGCTGTATCAGCACTGAAGAATTTTTATTCTTGTTATTTAAAATAATGTGTATTTTTTCAGGGCATTGAATGAAATGTGGAAATGTCAAAATCTGCTCCGACATCAAGTAAAGGATCTGCTTGATTTAATTAAGCAGCCCAAAGTAAGTTACATGTAATGAAAAGTTTCCCTTTGATACTAAGTTGTGTGAAACATCTCTTAGATGCTCTTTACCATGGTTGCTATGTGTCAAAGAACCATTTGTGTGTGGAACAGTTCTAACTCTAGAACCTGTGATCTCTAACTTAGAACACTGAAGTTTTCTTAAAAGAAATTTACTGCATGGGAAAATTGAAACTTGCTATATCTGTAAACGGTGATACGCTTTTTGAAACAGGAATGAGAATGTGATCTTGTGTAATCACAATTAAATATTTCTTGTAGCTTAAAAAAACAAGCCTAAAATAATAACTTGGCATCATTTAAGGCAAAGATGATAGAGCAAAATTATGCTTTTATCATGCCACCCTGAAATGTCCCATCATCTTTGTATAGTCTTGTGATTTTACGAAGTTTTAGTATCATATAATTAGAGTATCTTGATATTTTTACTTAAAGTTAATATCATAGTATTAATAATTTTAATGCTCTACATGGTCTTCATAATTGTAATTTAATGGTGGTATTCATCTAGTTGATGTATCATAGTTTTTGGACACTTGGAATGACCCTAGGGTTCTTTTGTCCCTAAAATGTTGTTTGAGCATGGTTTATATAAGCTGATAAAACGTATAGTTCATCTAAAAAGCAGTGTGCCTAGTCATTTTAAGTTTACATCCAGGGAACACAGTACAGTGTGTTCCCTTTTCACTTCTTTTTCAGTCCACAGTGGAAACTCCTCCTCACACCCACCACACCCCCGGGACACCCCGTTACAGGACAGAGAGGTCAATAGAGCGGAGTTGTTTCATGGGAGGGGAGGAAGTTTCCAATTTTCCTAGGTGTAAATTTGGCCATTTGCCCAAAAAATCAACGAGCTTACAGTGGTGGTTTTGAGTGGTTTATAGTGACCCTCTCACTATGAATGCAGGAATTAACTTAGTATTCATTTTATACCAAGAATTACATTAGATATTACAGAGTTAAAGTTAGAAGAAAATACAAAACTGTGTTTAACTTTTGGATGTTTATATTTCCTCCTATTTTGTCAGGAAGTCTCTTAGGTACTTAATAATCAGTGTGTTGTCGTTGCTTTTTTTTTTTTTTCCTTCTTCATTGTTCAGTCTGATTAAGATTATTCTTATTCTTACTCAGCATCTGTAGTCCTTCTGTTGTATTAACAAAATTGATTTGCTCAGCATCACTTAAAGTGATGGTAATTTCCAGTAAGCACGTTTGTTGATGCCGCTTCTTTCATGTGAATTGACTTCTTGAAAGCAGAGCATCACCTCTCTTCTCCCAAATTAAACAGCAGAAATCATAGGTCTCTAGACAGAGCTCTATAAATACTTTAAATTCCATGTAGTTTGGGAGTTAATCCTTATACTCTTTTCTGCTTTGTCTCTCACTTCCTCTTAGCAAGCACCTTCTTAATAGGGATGGTGTGTTTATTGATTTATTGATTTATTTTTTCTTCACCCCAGTGTTTTTCTAGCTCTGTATTTTGCAGTCGCTCAGTAACATTTTTTTTTTCTTTTTTAAATAACATTAAGCTGAAGCAACAAAAAACTAGCAGTCTTAGAAACAGTTTTTATACACATGACTTCACAGAGTGTATTATATGCAGTACAGTGTGATGAACACATTCACTGAAATAACACCACCTGATGTAGCAAATAACTAGCACTATTGAAAAAATTGTGATGTCTGTGGCATCTTTTTAAGTTATCTTTATTCATAGTCTTCCCCACAAGCATCATGACCATGCCTTATAATCCTCAGTCTTAAAATTTTTAGGAATACCTTAAGTCATTCAGAATTTATACTTAATTGTCAGGTTTTTTTGGTTTGTTTGTTTGTTTGTTTGGAGACAAGTCTAAAAACTTTTGACAGCCAACATTTCCAAGTTATTTGGTTCCTATTTTAAACTTAGCTTCCCTGTTCTTTTAGTAATAAAACAAAATAGCTTCCTATGCCAAAGGTTGGTGTAGCTGTGTGGGTTTGGGAGGCTGATGTGGCAGGGTGAGGGCAGAGCTGACCCTGGTGCAGGCCATGCACCTCCACCCGGCCCTGAGTGCGCCTGGAGTTTAGACGCAGCTGAGGAGGGAGCGCACAGTGGTGGTAAGGGCCCGGGCCTGCAGCCTTTGCAGGTCACACTTACCTGATTTTCTGAAGAACATAATGAAGATTATTATTAGGAAATTTTAACTTCCCATTTCTTTGTGTGATTTACAGACAGATGCCAGTGTCAAGGCCATATTTTCAAAAGTGATGGTTATTACAAGTAAGTTATTTCAAACATGACATTTAAAGTTCCGCTGAGACATTTATATCTGATGAAGTTTTTTGTAGAGTTCCATTTTAGGCTTTGATAATGTAGGAAAAGATTAAAATGTTTTATATTTTATTAGCAACTTAGCCTTAATTTTTTTCTCATTTTTGTTTACTTTGCATACTGCACAGAATATTTCATATTATGTGTTGATATGACCAAGAACTGGATAAAGGATTTACATAAATTTATTTTGGGGAATCAATTTAATTTATTATATAAATTTACTGTTAAAACTGATTTTGTGCTTTGGTGTGGAAGCTACCTTCATTTTGAGCCAAAATTTAGAGTGAAGTATATACCTAATAATTATAAAAGAATTTCTTTGAAAATATTAATTTGCTTTTTGTGCTGTCAGTGATTTCCAGTGCAGTGTCACTTAATAATTGCATATAGCAGTAAATACAAAACTGGGTGGCACACCTCCTTAGTCCAGGGAGAGCAGGCGGAGTAGCAGTTGTATGGCGGGATTTACTTGGTGCCCACTGCACAGATCCCTGTGGATAGTAAAGAGAAAGGGACAATAGGAACACCTGGAGGGATGCTTCTAATGTGCTCCCACCAGGTGCTCATGAAGAGAGCTCAGGTGGATTTCTGAGACCTGCACAGAAGTTGGGCTGAGACACTGAAGAGAACAGGGACCCAGTTCAGTGAGTTTTAGACTAAGTGATGGGACTTTTAGCATGAGTAGGGCAGTTCAGCATCAATTAATTTTCGGTCCTTTTGGACAGCTTAAAGCAAGTGATGCTATGCGGTTGCTTTTTTCCTAACGATTCCTCGGTAGTTTGGGTATGGACACTATTTCTAAAGGAGATCATCTTTTATATTTCATTGCCCCCACCCATTTTCTTGCTACAATTTCAGTGTTTCTCACGTTCTGTTCTGAGGAATGCTGGTATCCTGCAGATGCTAATAGTGTTGTTAGAAAAAAGGGTTCCCTGGTCAAGTACATTTGTGGAAGGCTGAATTAAAGGTTCTTGTTGCTCCTGTTCCCTCTCTCCCCCTCCCCCCTTCCCTATCCCCATCTCTCTCTCTCTTTTTTTTTTAATTTCTTAAATGCTAGTCCTTGTATGGTACCTATCCATTTTAGAGCAGCTGTAAAGTGATGTTCTCCAAGTTTATTTGAAAACAACATGGTAGACATTTCTGTATAATAGCCATGAAAGGGTCATGCAGTTGTGTACTTAATGAGACACTTTGTTCTTAATGTACTCAGTGATCTAGCCATGACTTAAAATGGAATTTTAAAGTCGTATATGAACTTTAAGACTGCATTTACTGTGTTTATATTTTAAGATTCAGTTGAATTTTTACTTTTATTGCAGTCTATAGTTCTATAGTGTGATTTCTATTAGAAGTATTCTATCTAGTTCTCTGTAACAGTTGTGAGTTGTCCGAAAAACAGATACTTGGATCAGCATTTTATTTACTATCACAAGTGTTTTGAGACATGGACATATTAGGAGAGTAGTATAAAAATCATCTCTCTCGTGCAGTAATGGCACAACCAGCAGTAATGCCTGGGGCATGCTGCTCACCTGCATTAGTGTTAGATGGCAGTACCTCTGTGTGGGCTAACAGTAAACAACACAGTACAAGAAAACAGTTTTCTAAAGGTAAAATTTTACTGATCAATCTCTTGCTCTGAATTACAAGAGAACAGGTGTATGCAACAAGCTGAAGGGGATAATAAAATTAGTATTATTCAGGTTGACATTTAATGCCCTTAAATACGATAAGGAATTATTTAAAAATAGCCAGTTTAGCCTTTCCCTGCACCAGATGTATGTTAGGATTATTAATCAGAGTAATAAAAAGAGTGAATATTATTGATCTTTTATTATTTGGAGAAATTTCTAAAATTGTATTTTAATTGAATTTTAATTTACTTTAAGGAAATTTGCCAGATCCTGGTAAGGCTCAGGATTTCATGAAGAAATTCACACAGGTGCTAGAAGATGATGAGAAAATACGAAAACAGTTAGAAGTCCTTGTTAGTCCAACGTGCTCCTGTAAGCAGGCTGAAGGCTGTGTGGTAAGGAGAGAATTTATAAGATAATGTTTGAAGAAACCCCGCAAATCTTTGTCCCCTTTTATAAAATATATCCATCATGTAAAATTTAGAAAATATCACAAAAATGATAATGCAGATTGATTATGATCCCTCTGTAGAGACAAATGCTATTAATATTATGGTGTACATTCTTCCAAATAAGTGCATATTTTTTATACATATCTTTGTACATTTTACTTTTTTCATTCATCTTTTACAGTATTATATTTAATAGCACATAGCATACCATTGAATATATATACCATAATTATTGAACAGTATACTTGTGTTTCATGTGTATTTCCATTTTTACCCAGTTTTTGATTAAAGAACATTTTATAGATTTATTTATTGTTTTTTTTTTTTTGACAGAGAGAGAGAGAGAGACAGAGACAGAGAGACAGAGAGACAGAGTCAGAGACAGAGAGAAGGGGGAGGGCCCCGAACAGTCTCCATAGTTGCACATCATTGGTTTTTCCACATAGTTTCATTCCACAGGTGGGCGGGGCTGCACAGGGCAGGAACTGGGCCGGGGTCTCACCCCCGTGAGAACTGAACTGGGGGCACTCCCCAGCTCAGCATATGGGTCCGCACGGGCCGGGGTCGGGATTTGATCCTCGGTCCCCGGGGCTGCAAAGTGAGCGCCTAACCCACTGAGCCATCCCGGCTTCCCAAGAACATTTTAATATCTTTATGCCTAAATAATATTACACTGTCCTGATTATTACTTTAGGATAAATTTAACATTGGCCATTTTCATTATTGGAATCAAGCACAACTGAAACAAACCAAAGCAGTTATTTTGATAGGATTTGTAATTCTTGGTTGCTAGTCACCTGATCATTTTTTCTCTTTAGGTGTGTTAGCCATTTATATTTCTTTTGTACATTGTGTGTTTTTAACGTTCACCTCTTTATCTGGAATGATACTTGTCTTTATCCTGATTTGTTAGTTTATTATGACAGTGTATGTTAATTAAGACAGACAGGGGAAGCCGGGATGGCTCAGTGGGTTAGGCGCTCACTTTGCAGCGCCTGGGACTGGGGATCGAATCCCGGCCCCGGCCCGTGTGGAACCATGTGCTGAACTGGGAGCTCCCCCAGTTCAGTTCTCTTTCTCTCTCTCTCTCTCTCTCTCTCTCTCTCTCTCTCTCTCTCTCTCTCTCTCTCTCTCTCTCTCTCTCTGTCAAAAAAAACCAAAAAAAAAAAAGACAGATAATTTTCTGTCAGTTATAGTTTGCTCTTTCATTTTGTTTATGATGTCTTTTACATACCATGGTGGTGGTGTTATCTGACTGAGTCTATCAGCAGTCTCCTCAAAAGTTTTTGCCTACGGCATCCTGCTTATGAAATCCCATTCTATTACAAGTCATTGAGACTATTTACTAATATCAGTATTTCTTGATCTGTTGCTCATGTATCTTCTAAGAATCATCTTTTTAAAAAAATGATTCTTAGCTCTATCCCAGATTGACTAAGTGGAAATCTATACAATGAGGTTCACGAGTTAACAAGCTCCCCTGATAATTTTGCCCACTGAAGTTTGTGTGTCCACTGACCCTTGGTTTTATTCTTTAGTATTTCTTTTTATCCTTTTAGAATATTTTTAGTGTAAGGTACGAGATAAAGATTTAACTCTGTTTTTATTCTAAACGTCGGCGCAGTTATTTTCATGCACTATAATAAATAATCTCTTTCCTCCTTACTTTCTGAAATGTTACCTTTCTCATTTGCTAAATTCTGAATCTAGCCTGTTTTTTGGACTTGTTCATTTCCTATTGATTGATTTATTCTAGCACCTGTCCTGCATGCTATTAATCATTATAGGTTTGTAACATTTTAATGTGATTATTTGAACATATTTTTATAATATTTTTTAAAATCTACATTACAGCGGGAAATAACTAAGAAGTTGGGCAACCCCAAACAGCCTACAAATCCCTTCCTAGAAATGATCAAGTTTCTCTTGGAGAGGATAGCACCTGTGCACATAGATACGGAGTCTATCAGGTATTTGTATGTAAAAATATTAAATTTTTGTTTCTGTATGTTCACTCACTACTGAGTACCTGCTCTACACAAGGCACTTCACCTGTATAGGTATGTACCTTCATAATGGCTATGTACTCAGCTATATTTATATATCTGTGTGTATTTATGTACACTCACCAGTATATATTTAGTTTTTCTTATTTTAATTTTAAATATTGCTTAAATTTGGATAAGCAGTTATCAATCTAAGCCTAGTTTTATCTGTTACCACTATACCAGGAATTCCTGTTTTTAGTTAGCTTGCATATTAGGTATACAAATTGTAGTTCCACCACCAGGAAAGGAAAACTAGGTGAGTTATCTTATTATATAAAGCAGGGGTCTCCAAACTACAGCCCGTGAGGCCCTCTCATCTGGCCTGTGGAGACCTTTTTATCTAAATAAAATAATATTAAGTAAATAATTAAAAACAACATCTATGTTTTGATTCTTTTTTATCTGGACCTCGAGTGTGTGGTCGGCCCCCAAACTGCTGTTTGATAGTTAATGCGGCCCGCGGGCTGAAAAGTTTGGAGACCCCTGATATAAAGGAACATATGATGCATTTTCACAAATATTTGAGAACTGAAGATGTTTTTTAAAACAAGCCTTATTTAAAATTTCAGCTTTGATATCCCCTGACTGACATCTTAGAAAATACTTTTTTTTTTTGGTTTGTTTTCATGTCTGCACTCACTTTGTAAGATGAGACAAGAGTTTTGTATTTTTTAATCTTTTTCCCTAAAATTTTTTAACTGGTTGAAAAAGTGTATGTGGCATACAGATTTATTAGTCATCAGTAGTATCTTTTGGATGTGATTGGGATCTAACATAAAGAGCACTCATGGTGCGTCCTGTGTGCGGTGAAGCCCCTGTGGGAATTTGTGGTTGGTGTAGGAGGCATAGGGTAGAGCGTAGGGCCCATGACACCCTCTCCCCCACCAGAGTCATTGCATTAGTCACTCTGCACTCTTGCAGCCAGTTTTCATTTGAAAAAGAAGTCCTGTGGTTTGAAACAAAAGCAAGCAAAACAAAAAACTAGAACTCCCTTCATTAGTGCAAGGAACAGAATTCATTAATTAAAGAATTAACCCCATGCCTTCTTTATTCAAGGCAATGCTAGTTTGGTATTGACAAAGCATATTTTCTGCTTTTCATCAACCTTCTGTCTAGTAATGGAATAAAGAGTTTTAATCAGGAGATTATATATAGTTCCATAAAATTAATACAAATAGCACTCAGGCGACTAAAAGAGAATTTTTCTAAGGGATTAGTTTTTGACCCAAGAGGAAGAATGGGTGAGACCTTGTTACTGCAGAGTTGGGAGAAAGGAGTATTCTAAGCCAAGCTGACTGGGGAGCAAAGAGAAAAGGTGCTTTAGAAAGCGATTGCCTTGTACTTAAACTACAGTATGGAGGGGTATAAAAGTGAAGAGATGATCCTAAATATAAATGGATCAGACTGTGGAAAGCCTTTAAGATCTGATTTTTAGAGCTTTTATTTATTTATTTTTTGGTCTTTTGAGAACTGTGGATTGATGATAGATAGGAGGAAGGGAGTAAAAGAGACAGACTGCCAAAGTGTAGTTTATCCTTGTCTGTGGGTGGTGGTAGTGGGATGGGAAGGAAAGATCATATTTAAGAAAGGTTTTAAAACAGGTATCCAACATTTTAGCTTCCCTGGGCCACATTGGAAGAAGAATTGTCTTGGGCCACACATAAAATAGACTAATACTGATGATAGCTGATGAGTAAAAAAAAAAAAATCTTATAATGCAGTGCATAGACAATGTAATGTAGAATTGTACATCTGGAAACAATGTAATTGTTATCAACCAATGTCACTCCAATAAATTTAACAATAAAAAAAAAATCTCATGATGTTTTAAGAAAATTTATGAATTTGTTTTAGCCTACATTCAAAGCCAGACCACAGATTGGACAAGCTTGTTTTAGAAGAACAAACTAAAAATGAATCTTCTTACTGGAAATGGGAAATAAAGGTGAGGGGAGTCAGAGGTCAGAGAAGGAAGAGAATAGTAACACCTTGAAAAGATTGATGAAACCTGGTTTTGAGGGAGGTGAGAAAAGTATATTTGTTATTTGGACGTGGTAAACAATTGTTTTTAATCAAGGCAAATTAAGTTTGATGTGAATGTGGATTACTTCTGAGCAAGAGATTGTGTAGCAGAAGTAAAAAGATCAAAAGATCATGGACTGAACCTTGTTTTATTTTTAACAGAAAAATTACAGAAATGTAAGAAAACCAGGTTATTACAGTATTTTTAACATCAAGGTGAGAAAGTTCAGAAATAGTGCATACTTTGAACAGTGAAAGAAACTGAGGACTAAAATGGGGGTTTGGCTTTAGCAGTCAGTAGGTCATAATGATATAGAAGGTACCGTATGTCAAAACATAAAAAACAAATGTGCCTGGGATGATTCTAAATGTGTGTTTCAACTCATTTACTTCTTAGCTTTATAAGATAAGACACATTCCCATTTTTCAGATAAGGAGCAGTGGGTTACACAGGGTTTGAGTCACCTGCCCACTGCTGGGATGTGGTGAAAGGCATGAAAACTCAGGACGGGCAGCTCCCGCGCCTTCTTGGTTCACCACGTCGCAGTAAATAGGCTTCCAGAAAGAACCCATTCTTAGTCCTCACCAGTAGTCAGCAAGTGTCCAGTTCACCTCCCTCTTCTTTATAGTGCCCACTAGCCTTTCTAGTCTGCCATTTTATAGGTAAGTAGGTACTCTTTAAAAAAAAAAATGTATTACTAGTAATGTTGAACATATACCCCCATATATTTCTTAGTTAATTGCCTTTTTTTTTTTAATTTTTCTTTGAGGGACCTGGGGAATTGTCTTTTTCTTATTAATTATAAGAATGTTTTATAGGGGATGCTGGGATAGCTCAGCAGGTTGAGTGCTTGCTTGCCTTGCAACCACGAGGTCCAGGAATTGAATCCTGGCCCCAGCCCGTGCAAACCCATGTGCCAAACTGCGGCACCTCCCATGTGGGAAGTCCCCTGTTTGGTTCCTGCCGCACATGGCCCCACATCCGCTTGTGTGGAATGAAACGGTGTCACAACTAATGATGTACAAGTATGGAGACTGCTCTGGGCCCTACCCCTGCTCTCTCTCTCTCGCTCTCTCGCTCTCTCACTCTCTCGCTCTCTTGCTCTCTTGCTCTCTCACCTTCACCTCTCAAACAGTAAAAAATAAATCTTAAAAAAAAAAAGAAAAAGAATGCTTCATAAAATAAGGCCATTAACCTAGTTTGATTGACTTTAAAATTTGTGCTTGGCATTAATCCTAATTTACATAATTAAATCTATTAGTGGTTTTATTTTTTCTGCCTTTGGTATAATATTAGGTGGTAATGTTTTTGACATTTAAATCTTTAATTGGTCTGGAATTCATCTTAGTATTGGGTGGAGGTAGAGATCTATTTTTCTAAACATGTGATAGCTAGCTGTTATCAACTTCATTTATTGAAAAATTGGATTCCTTCCCATTTGACTATATTAATAGCATTAAGTTCTTACATAATTAGGACTATTACTGTATTTGCACTTGGCTCTTTTGTGCTTTGAGGTGGTTATGCATGAGGAAGTTCTCTCACCCTTCCACCCCTAAAATTTGGCTAACTAATTTTTCCAGATAAGCCATAGAATGAGTCCACTGAATCGTATTCCACACCAAGTGTGCTCCCCCGAGATATCCATAGATTTAGTGAAAAATACCATTTGTATAATTAATTGTTTTCATCTTATGAAAAGACTTGTCTTGATTTATTTGAATCTGTATGCACCTTTCATATAATTTTAGGATTTATATACAGATTCTGTGCATTTAAAACTTTTTATTTCTGCTTTATTTTATATATTTAAGTTGTCATTTGTGAATAGACTTTTCCATCTTCGTATTTTTTAGGTGACTGGCTGATATAGAAAAGCACTATTGATTTTTTTTTTTTTTTAAGATTTATTTCACTGTTTTTGAGAGAAGGTAAAAAAAGAGAGAGAAAAGAGGGAAGGGCCCAGAGCAGTCTCCATAGTTGTACATCATTAGTTGTGACATAGTTTCATTCCACACAGGTGGGTGTGGGGCCAAAGGGGGGGGAACTGAACTGGGAGCCTTCTGCATGGGAGATGAGAACCTTTACCATCGCAGTTCAGCATATGGGTTTGCACGGGCCAGGGTCAGGATTCGATCCCTGGACCTCGCTGTTGCAAGGCAGGCACTTAACCTGTTGAGCTATCACCGGCATCCCCCACTATTGATTTTTAAAAATACTTTGTTCTTGTCACTTTACTGAATTTATTATTTTTACATAGTTCTTCACTTGATTCTCCTTGATTTTCCAGGTTGATCCTTTTTTTCTCACAAATTTTTTCTATGGCTAGCTCTTCTTCTTAGGTTATTAGCTCAGTTGTGCCTCTACAGAAATACCTTTTTTTACTACCCTGGCTAAAGAATTTTTCTCATCCATATTGTTCCTTAATTAACTTTTTGGCTTTCCCTCATTAAACTGAGAGCTTCATACTCTTAGTCATGTAAGAAAATAAGAAATTTAATTTTGGATATATGGTATTTTTCATTCTTGTGGCACATCTAGGGAAAAAGTCTTGGGACCACTGAAAGTATGGGAAGAGGATTCAAGCTGAAGTTTTTTATTTGGGGTAGTTGGAGCTATGAGAATGGACTAATCAGGGAAAATGGGCAGAAAAGGAGAGAAAACATCCTCAAAGATACCGACTGTTAAGGCAGACGATAAATTTAAGAGTGTACTACAAGGCAGACAAATTCATTTGACTCCTAGCTTGACTTTAAAATTGGAGTACCTAATATTTTTTGTAGAAACATAGTTCTGCTAAACATTTTAAGGAACATTGAATAATTGAATTTTCTTGTATTTGCTGCATATTATGTCTCTAACTTGGTGTTTGTTTTTTGCTTTTGTATGAAGAACAAATGCCTGTCAGTGTGAATGATTATTTTCAGTAATTGATAATGCATTTATAAATGTTTGTTTTAAAATAGCTTAAGCTTGTTTTTAGAAGAAAATTTTAAAACATTTTGTTTCCTTTTTGATCTAAAGTTCCAGTGAGGTCTTACTATTTATCTGAGACCTAGGTATGTGTGTGCCTGGCTGTTATCACATTGCCTGTCACAGTAATTTTTGGTAAATGGCTTGAAAGTGCTTTAAAGTTGTCATTTATTCTTTATTTCAGTGTACATTGTTCTACTTAGGGCAATAATGAGTTTTAGATAATTAATGGACATCTGTCATTCATGTGTTTGGGTATAGGCCTTCTGTGGCAAATTCAAGAATAAAAATAGAGATAACATTAACAGCAAATCAAATAGTATTTTGACCCCATTTGAATGGACAAAAGAAAATGCTGTTTTTGAAAAGAAGCATCTCAAAATATTACCATTTTTTTATTTTGCAATAATGTTTGGAAAATTGCTATATCAAATTTGTATGTTTTGGACGTGGACTACGTAGACAATATTCAGAGGCCACGGATTTGACATGAACCTTGGCATACATGTACTTTTGCGTAACCTGAAATGTCCCAAAGGAGAACAGATGTTTTTTTTGCAAAGGAGTTCATGGTGCAGAAAAAGGAAAAAGAAAATATCCAGGATTATTTTTCTTAGAAATTGCTAATAAAGAGCAGTTAAAATTACACCCCCTCCCATTTTTTTTGGTTATACTGTAGTGCTCTTATAAAGCAAGTGAACAAATCAATAGATGGAACAGCAGATGATGAAGATGAGGGTGTTCCGACGGATCAAGCCATCAGGGCCGGTCTGGAACTGCTTAAGGTGAGTATGCTGAAGGTGAAATGAAGTGCCTTAGTAGGTAACTGTTGGTCACGCATAGTTTGTATTTCCTGTTCTTGAGCTTTGCTTTTTTTTATTGAACTTAACATTTTCTGTCATTTTAGGTAATATAGAAGTTGCATATTCTAACCTGCACGTTACATATTTTCAGTTTTAAATTATATATCGTAGCGTAGTATTAATTATAATGAAATAGTGGATTATAATTTGAAGGTTTCATTGGCTGGCAGAGAAGTCGCTAGCCCTATCACAGGAGAAGCTACATTCTTTCAAAACTATTTTACCTTTTATGGTGTTAGCTAAAGTACACTACTCCTTATACGGATTATAAAAACAGTAGTTAATTGTTGACAGCTTAGAAGATATCAGATTATAAAGAAGAAAACATAAGTTTATCAGAAACATTAGCTTCTCTTGTTCCTTTTCAATCTTTAAAAAATGCAAATTTTTATATAGTTGAGATCAGACTACACATACAATTTTGTATCTTGACGGTTTCCCCTTACTAAAAGTATAAGCATTTTCCTAAGTGTTTTTTAGACATCTGATTTTTGGCTGTCATTTAGTAGATGTATGCTTTGGGCAAGTTAATTTGCCTCCATTTCCTCAACTATAGTAGATGGAGACAGTAATAGCTCCAGTCTCACAAGATTAAATCATATCATGTATATAATGTTTTAGGACTGTCTGGCTCGGTAAAAATATTAAACATTGTTTATTAAAATTATAGGGAACTTGGCTCTCTTGGGGTGTCATAGTATTTCTAAATATTTTTCTGTTGCTGGATATTTAGATATTTTTAATTTTATTATAATTACTAAGATAAATGTAACTGATCTCTTGCTAATTTTTTAATATTAGAAGGGTATTGCTAGGTCAAAGAGAATGACCTTTTTCAAAATTCATAGATAGGTAGATAATGATATGTGATAGATAATAGATAGATAGATATAGATAGATAATGATAGATAATAGATTAGATAGATATAAATATAGATGATAGATGATAGATTACATAGATATAGATAGTGATAGATGATAGATTAGATAGATATAGATAGATAATGATAGATGGTACATAATAGATAGAAAGATAGATAGATGGGCACATTTTTTTTACAGAGCAGTTGTTTCCCTAATTCATCAGTGTATGAAGGTGCCTATCTTCTCTCTTCACAAACATAGAATATTGTAAGATTTAAAGAGATGTGCTAATAAGGTAAGCAGAAATAACCTTTTATTTTGCATTATTACTAGTGAGGTACACCTTTCATATGTTAATCATTAGTGTTTGCCCTATGATAAATTCATTATTTTTATCCTCTCCCCATTTTCTGACATCTTAATCTTTTGTTTTTTTAATGGATTTAAGTGAGCTTTTTAATTTCCTTTATTGTTTTATAAGACATTTTGATGCATATAAAAATATAATCTATTTAAGTATATACTAAGTTATAAAATAATAGTAAAGTGAATACAAGTGAAAGGTAAATAGAATGTTAAGAATACTGTAGAAGGGGAAGCCGGGATGGCCTCAGTGGGCTAAATGCTCACTTTGCAGCACCGGGGACTGGGGATCGAATCCCTGCCCCGGCCCCGGCCCATGCGGAACCATATGCTGAACTGGGAGCTCCCCCAATTCAGTTCTCTCTCTGTCTCTGTCAAAAATAAATAATAAAAATACATTAACTAATAACAATGAATTAAAAAAAAAAAAAAAAAAAAGAATGCTGTAGAAGTTCCCTGAATGTCCTTGCCCCCCCCAACTCACATTCTCCATGTGTAACTGTCTTGAACGTTGGATTTATTTTTCTCTTTTCTTTATTGTTTTACTATCTATGTCTATGTATGTATCTCCAATTAGAACAAAAAAACACATTGCCTGTGTTTTTTCTTTAATTTTATAAATATGAAACTATACATAATATATTTTTCTACTCTTTGCTTTTTATACTCCACATTTGATTCCAGTTGTTTATTTTAAGCTTTAAAAATCCCATGATGTTCAGAGAGTTTTTGTTCGTTTTTTTAAAAAATTTGAAACATAAGCCATCTGAAAGGTATTTTGAAAGTGTAATCTTGAGGGAGGGTCTATTTTGATTTTCTCCAAATAACTACTAGTTTTATACCTGGACCATTTATTAAAAATCTCATTCATTCTCATGTATATTCTGTTATCTTCCCTATAATCTGTTACATTGTATATAATCCTAATTCATATATATCTTAGGGTCTATTGATTGCTCTTCTTTTTCTGTTTGTCATTCTTCTATTTAGTGCCATGTTGATTCGATTATTGTAACCTTATATCTTTTACTATCTGTTTTCCCTCAGATTAGTTTTTCCAATAATGTTGTCATCTAGTCTCTGATAATGACCTTTATGTAGAAGAATAAAGATATTTTGTTAAATTCTCTTTTCTTGTTTCCTTTTCTACCCTCATTTCCCTCAAAAATAAATCACTGAAATCCAAATTATTTTGAGTAGATTTATATTAAGATATAATTTAAATTTGAAAGAAATGAATTCTTTGGATTATATATAGTCTTCCTACACAAGAACATTTCTGATATATATTTGAGTAACTTTAAAATTTTACTTACAGTATTCTTATTTGTTAGCATAATTATTTTTGTGTTTGATTTGTACTGTTTCTAATATGTAATATTTTGGATTTATATTGTAGCGATGAAAAGGGTTTACACACCGTTTTATGACTCACTTTTTAGGTACTCTCGTTTACACATCCCATCTCATTTCATTCTGCTGAAACATTTGAATCTCTCCTGGCTTGTCTGAAAATGGATGATGAAAAAGTAGCAGAAGCTGCACTCCAAATTTTCAAGAACACAGGTAGCAAAATAGAAGAGGATTTCCCACACATCAGATCGTGAGTTGAGTTTATTCTGATAAATATTCTGGAAAATAGACAAATAATTTACTGGTTTTTGAATTATGTGATAATTGGAATCTTTTAAGCTTTGAGGAAGTAATGTCGAGGTTATTTTAAGCAGTTAGGACCCTTCACAGTGAGTAGTCTTAGGTGTCAGGTGGCAGAAGAGTAGCGGGAGTGATAGCAGTGAGGATAAAGAGAAACGCGAAAGGGACTACTAACATTAAAAAGAAGAGGGTCACCTTCTTGTGTGTACTTATAATTAATTGTTAAGTAATATGGAGGAAAAAGATACTTGTACTTGAATTTTATTTTTAATATAGCTATTTATAAAGCAAAATTATAGATGATTGAAAATGAGTCTGAGTAGATGTGACTTTTGTTTTTAGAAAACGTTACTTTAAATATAGAAACATTAAACTGTCTAGTGGAAGGCATGTTGATTTTCTGATTTATTGTATTTCTTTTTTATTAGAGCTTTGCTTCCTGTTTTACATCACAAATCTAAAAAAGGACCTCCTCGTCAAGCCAAATATGCTATTCACTGTATTCATGCAATATTTTCTAGTAAAGAGACCCAGTTTGCACAGATATTTGAGGTAAAGAGAAAAAGATTTTTAGTTTCATATGTTATAAAGGACAAATAATGATTTTTCAGAACGTTTGCTTTTGGGGATGCATTATTTTATACAGTAAGTCCTCACTTCATCAATAAGTTCTGTGAGTTTAAATGAAATGATGTATAACAAAAACAGTTCTACCATGGGCTGATTGCTATAAACAAGAGTTAAGTTCCTATGGCATCTCAACAAAACAACATTATTTGAGGACTTGTTGTATTTTCAGAATTTGAATCAATATAATTAATACTGATAAATTGTTAAATATGAAAATAGCTGATTATTTAGTTGTTTATGCTAACTCGAATTTAGAATCAATTAGATAATGTATTTTGACATTTACTTTTATTTATACATTATACATTGTATTTAGACCTTATAGATTGTATTTGTATCTATACATTTAGTATTAATAGGTTTTTAATAATTACATGTAAAATACTTATTGATAGTAGGTAATTCTGTCAGTTTACAGGTTTAAACATTAGATTTTTTTTTTATGAGATACTACTGAAGTATCGGGTTTTGTAAGTCAATATTAATTGGTAATACAAAGTAAATAAGTTTGTACTTTAATGACTGACTTAATTTTGTCACATTAAAGTATATCTTTTCAATATATATTTTATACTGTTTTTCTACACTTTAAATTATCATTACCCTTTCTAAGCATTACAATTTATTGCAATCTATTATATTGAGTTGGAACCTTAGCATTCCTATTTGCAAATAGAAATTAAGCAGAAAAATCTGTAAAAATAATTTTAGATGGGGAAGCCAGGATGGCTCAGTGGGGCAAGCACTTGCTTTGTAGCCTCGGGACTGAGGATCGAATCCCAACACCAGCCCGTGGAGACCCATATGTTGAACTGCGGTGTGCTTCCCCTGAGGGAGGTCCCCAGCTTGATTCTTGCCCCTGGTTCAGCCCCTGGCTCGAGGGGGCATGCCGTACTTTCCCGGAGAGATTTTATTCATATGTAGATAATATAAATACACACACACACACACACACACACACACATTTTGTCCCCTTTCCCTTATGCCAGTGATAGCATACCATAGTCACTCTTCTGATAATTCTGATTTAAAAAAAATTATGCAATACATTTTAGAGATTCCGCTAGAGGCTATGAGGAACCTCATTCTTTTGTCCTGGCAAAAAGCATATTAAAGTTTGGGTTTCCTATCAGAATAATTAAATAATTTCATTAGTTGTGGTATTTAATGTTTGGTGCTGTAGAAATCCACAAAAAAATGCATATGACTGTGTAAAAAGTGCTTATTTCTTGCTCCTGGAAGAAGTTCAGTAGGGTGACGGCCTCAGCGGCTTGGGCACACAGTCTTTGCCCGTGGCTTCTCGTTAAGTCCCCCTGGAACCTTGGTGGGAGGCCAGTCAGTGAGACAGAGAGATGTGGAGAAGGGGCACTGGTCCTGCCCCAGGGCAGGCCCGGCAGAGCTCATGCTCCCTTCGTTCTGTTGTCCAGAACTTGCTCCCATCTCCTCACCTCACCACAGAGAAAGCTGCAAGGGCATCACCTTGTGCATAACCAGCAAGTAGAGTGGAAGTGGACACCTGTGAGCCCTAGCAGTCACTAACATACTCACGGGTGTGCTCATAAAATGTATGCTTCTCTGTGCTGAAGTGCTGCTTTACTTACCTCTAAAACATGACTTGGACAAAACTAAAAATATTTAAACACGATGCCTTCTAGACATAAATAACCTATGGAAGTGCAGATGTAAGCTTGAGCTACTTATATTGTGCATGTATTAAAACTTGTAATTCTTTTAAATTTGAAGATGAAATATGTGAACAATTGATTTGCGTATTTATAGAGCTGCACATATTTTCCTCTCCTCATTTTCAGCCTCTGCATAAGAGCCTAGATCCAAGCAACCTGGAACATCTCATAACCCCACTGGTCACCATTGGCCACATTGCTCTCCTTGCTCCTGACCAGTTTGCTGCTCCTTTAAAGTCTTTGGTAGCTACCTTCATTGTGAAAGATCTTCTCATGAATGACCGGGTAATTTGTGTTTTTCAGATTTGTGTTCTTCATAATGTTATCTTCTAAGATTTTATGCGATGGAGAGAAGTGAGATGACATATATAACACTTTTATTTACTGCATGAGTTTGGGTTTTCCTCTCTGTTTAACATGTCCCCTCTTCTCTTTAATTGAGCCTAGCCATGTGACCTGAAAAACATTCCTTGATAAATACAAAATATCACCTAGTTCTATTTCAACTTTATAAGGGTTTAATTTTTGTAATGACATTTTTTTTTAATATGAAGACTGACAAACTTGTTCATAGTATTGTTGTCATGACAGTAATCATTCTTTTTTCTACATACAATAGAGAATTAAAAGAGCCCCTGAAGAAAATACGGGGATTTTGTCTGTCTCTACTTTGTGAGTATAGTAGACAGTAGTCCCCACCTCTTCCACAGTTTGGCTTTCCATGGTTTCAGTTACCCTTGGTCAGCCATGGTCTAAAAATATTAAATGGAAAATTCCAAAAACACACAGTTCATTAGTTTTAAATCACATTCTGAGTAGCAGAGAATCCCCTGGCAACAGGATATTTACCTCCCAGCATCTGGAAGCAGACTCCCTGAACACAGAGAGCTGAAAGATTTACATACAGCTTGACAGCATTTCTTTAGTTGAGAAGTCTCTGCAAAGTATAAAGTGAAGAATAATGCCAAAGGAATCACAATAGAAACATTCTGATGAAGTTTCTGAACTAAGGATGTCTAAAAGATCCAAGCTCTCATGCGGCAACCTACCAAAAAATAAAATAAAATAAAAAGAGGAAGAATAAGTTCCAGTTTAGATGTCTCAGCTGCAAGGCTAGAGTCCAAAAAATGATGTTGTGACTTTCTGCAGCCAAGTGAGGTGAGGCGTAGAATTCTAGTATTGAAGAAGAGGGGCCAGTGTTTTCAAGCACCCGAGTCAGAAAGTACCAAATGATGAGCCATTTTGAAAGAATTGCTCCACGGTCTACTCCATGAAAATATTTAATTCACAAGAAAAATTTCAACTTGCATAAATTACTGCATGTAGTAAAAACAAACAAAAAAGTTACCCTAAAGAAGACCAGCAGACTGTTCCCTCGGGAGCCTCTGGAAATCCGTGTGTCAGCTGGGATGGAGGTGGGATCTGTCTTCCAGGACCGGCTCAGCTGCTCTGTCACCTCGCTTTAGTTTCCTGGCTACTACTAAAAAGTCACATCTCCCAGTACCTGCAGCTTATAGTTTCAGGATTATTCTGTGATTGTGCTGGGGAAGAAAAACAGCATTTTTCAAAGGTGTTTTCTTTCTGTGCTTGTATGGAGATGTGAGCCCTCTAGTTCTGGGGGATGTTTACTGTATGATTTTTCTATGATTTTGACCTTTTGGGCCTCTTTTATTTTCTAGCCCTGCTAACTGTGTGTATGGGCGGGGGGGTGGGGGGGTGGAAGGTGGTGTGTGTGTGTCCGCGCGTGTGTGTGTGTGTGTGTGTGTGTGTGTGTGTGCGCGCGCGCACGCGCGTGCCATTTTGGTGGGATTTAGGTAGTAAGATATTCATACTTGTTATCTGTTATCTTAACTGTAAGCCTTTCTAATTTTTCCCCTGCTTATCATTTTTTGTATATACTTTTTCCCTTATTTAAGAACTCTATACTTTTTTTGGCTCCATTGATTTTTATCTTAGACCTTTCCAGCTCCCTTAAATAATTGAGTTTTTAGTCTCAACAGGGTCTTTTTATGGGAATATGTGTAAGAGGTTGAAGTCAGTCCTACTTCACCTAGAAAGAACCAACTGGTAAGATGTGCTGAATGTGGGTGTATGAAGACATGCCAGCCATTCAGCCTTTCTGAGTGATAGGGTTAGATAGGTATTTTAGTTATATATCATATCACTACAGAAGATCAAGATTTCACTCATTCTTTAAAAATTAAATACGAGAATTCATACTCAAATTTTAAAGTCCTCAATTTTTGTTTAGCTTCCAGGAAAAAAGACAACAAAGCTTTGGGTTCCAGATGAAGAAGTTTCTCCTGAGACAATGGTCAAAGTGAGTAGTAGTTGTAGATTTATTGGTTTTAATGTATTTCATGTATTCTTATTATAGGTGTTAAAATTTCTCTTCCTATTATAGAGGTAAGGCTATTACAACCATGTTTTCATATTTATTGTATGAGATTAACCCATGTGCTGTGAGAGAATAAGGCAGTAATGAGAACTAAGGGCCGGAGGGTAACTATACATAATCTAATTTGAGCCCTGCCTCCATGTTGCTGCTGCTGCTTATCAGCCTTCCAATGGCAAAGGATGGGGCTGGTTTTCTTATGTTCTCTTTGGTAATGGTACTTGTTCAAGTTTTAAGACCATTCATCTTTTCCGTGAGATTTGATAATACTTTTTATTTTGATTAAAAAAAAAATTTCAACCTATAATTCCTTGAATAAGGAGTTATGCATGAGAAGTTAAGAGATTGTTCATCACTACTATAGACAGGATTGATTTATACTGAAATCATGAATAGCCTTTAATCGTAGACTCCACCTCAGTCCAGTGCCCAAAGTGTGACGGCCAGGAAAACATGTTCGAGTCCTAATTTTTATGATGCTTTCAGGGGGTGGTGGTGGGTGTGTGTGATATTATTAACTACTTGATCACAGTATTGTAGCTTTAGTGCTGATATGTTTCTGTAGACCTGTAGAGCCGCCCTTCCTTTAGCCTTGAGTGATGCTTGATCCTTGGCAAGACCCAGTACAAACCTGTTTCTCAGCATTGGTCATGGAGCAGTTTTTATAGTTGAGCAGTGCTGGACTGGAAGACAGACCACCTGCATTTGAGCTAATATTAGCTCACTAACTGGCCAGGAAAGGGGTTTGAAGAATGTCTGCCATGGACCACTGTTCAAGACCCTATTAGCCTTGAGACTCAGTCCATAAAAAGTTAAGGCAATATGTAAAAAGAGATAAAAGGGTTGTTGCAAACGTTAACGGTTTTAAAGTACATAGGTACTTTGTAATTATAAAATATAAGATAAAAAATTGAATATAATTTGCAGTTGAGAACTGAACTTTTTTGCCTATGAAAATCAGCATGAGCTTGCTGTGGGTTCTAAAGAGTAGAAAATATGTTGAAAAAACATTAAAAAAGAGAGAACCAGTTTTTAGTTACCGGTAAATCATTCATGCGTCAATTGCCTGGTGGTGAGGCATCTTTAAAAAATTCAGTGTTATCTTCATACCTATATGCAGAAAAGAATAATTCTTCTTTCATTTTTTTTATGCATTTATTAAAAACATTTTTTAAGGTTGATGTAGAATTTCTTTAAAATGTGGCATTGTTTTATTTGTCAATTTGTCTTTTAAATAGATTCAGGCTATTAAAATGATGGTTCGATGGCTACTTGGAATGAAGAATAATCACAGTAAATCAGGAACTTCTACCTTAAGGTTGCTAACAACGATACTTCACAGTGACGGAGACTTGACAGAACAGGGGAAGATTAGGTGTGTAATTATTTTTTCAGAGTTGTCTGGATTGCATGGCATTTCAGCATCTAGTGTAATTATTGAATGGTGTAGTTTCTTAAAAAAAAATAATACTGCTAATAATAATAATAATAATACATGTAGGTATACATGTATTTTTGTTGTAATATGCTTTTGTACAGTGGTTATTTCAGAAGGGCAGTCCATGTGCATGATGTGGGGCACTTACATGTGCTAATTATTTTAAAAATTGACATTAACTTATTTGAGTGGTTAGTGTGAAGATAATAATGTCACTGGTGTTTTGTGTTCTTGTTAATGTCTAAAAGAAAAAGAATAGGCTGAGTAGAAGGCAATGTATTAAATCTGTTTCACAAAGTATAAATATGTGCACCTTTTACAAATGTACTTGGTGTAAATTATTTAAAACACATTTTTTCTTTGTTTTTATTTTGTTTGAAAGATGTAACATAGTGTAATGTAGTATAGTGATTGGAAACAGACTCTGGAGCCCAGATTAAATTCTGGCGCCACCACCTACTAGCAAGGTGACCTTTAGCAAGTAGCTTGAACCTCTCTGAACCTTAGTTCATCATAGAGAATGATAGAATGTCATTTAGCTATTAGGATAATTGAGAGTGTGTTATATTTAAGGTACTTAAAACACTGCCTAGAACATAGTAATTGGTGGTGGTATTGGCTATTAGTTAGAAATAGATAAAAATGTGATATTGGTGGTGGTATTGGTTATTATGTTAGAGATAGATAAAAATGTGAACACAAGTGCCATTCTAACTGGAAAAAAAAGTACATGGTGATGGAAAGAAAACTGATTCTGGGTGGTAAACACATACTGTAATACATAGACGAAGTGCTATAGAATTGTACATCTGGAACCTATGTAATTTTTACTAACCAGTGTCACCTAGTAAGTTTAATAATAAAAAAAAGGATCCCTCCTCCCCCTTTAACATATCTAGCTGAAAGACTTTAATGACAGAGTAGCCCGGGTGATGTCCACCTGCTTTCTTCCTGCTCATTTCTCTTCTCATATGCTTTGCTCATGCTGTATTTCTTGAATATTAACAGAAGCACATTTTTCTCAAACAAACCAAATGAAAATGAAACTTTGTAAGCCATTCCACACATACAACTCACTTACTTTCTTTCAGTCTATAATTAGTTGTCTTCACCTCTACATTTATAATTTATATATGACTGTTCAGGATTTATATAATAATTGGAGGGAAAAATTTTCCTGGTATGAATACATTTTTGTGTCTTAAATTTATTAATTATTTATGTGCATATTTAGATCCCATCTCACCTGTTTTAATTCATGGTATTTGTCAACAAAATAAAAATGTGTCCTTGAATTCTTCAAATGTATGTGAATGGCATTGGTTCTGCATTTTTAGACAAGGCTTTATAGAAACCTGGTCTTCAGAAACTGAGTTGTGAAGTATTTAATTATAACTGTTTTGGTTTGTTTTTTTATACAAAATAAGCTCCAACAAGAAAACAGTGGTTGAGTGAGTGACCTCACAATGCTCTTAGAATATTGCCACAGATGAACTGAAAACATCTGTGGGGTAGAACTTGAGAGGCTCATGAATGCTTTCATTCATTCAGTCAATATTTTTATATAATTCTTAGAAAGATAAAGGAAGGGGCTTAAACCAACAGAAATTATTAGATCTTGGAAGATTAAGTTAATAGTTTTCCCTCCTTACTCCAAGTGCCTGAAATTCATCTAATATTTAATCGCTATATTAGGAAGGGTTGTTTAGATGTATTTACTAATCTTTGAAGTATGTCCATTTAGCAGAAGTTTTCTTCCCTTAACTTAAAAGGAGCCTCTTAGTAATTCTAGAAAAATTGAATTCTAGCTAAAAATAGTAATGTTTTATCCACTACACCTGTTCTCATTTTACTTCTTTTGTACTTAAGCACAGTTGAGTTAGTTGACTGATTAGCAAGTTAGGACGTTTTTATACCGAATCTATAAGTAAACATAAAACAACTAAGTCAACAAATAGATTTTTTTCTTGACTTGGGTAAAAGCTGTTTTTGTAGGATGAGAGAATTAAATGTCGTCAGCACAGACTTAAAGAGAAGAATTTTGTAGTAGTAGACACTATCTTCCCAAGATAAGTCAGCATAATATAGAGTTCATTCAGTATCCCAAAATTGTTTTCTCCCCATTTTTGGCCAGAGGAATTTTTACAGTACTAGATATATAAAGCAGGAATGTTTTTGTGCAGACATTCAGACATGTAGTTTACATTCTCTCTCACTTATTTTTCAGTAAACCGGATATGTCACGTCTAAGACTTGCTGCTGGGAGCGCGATTGTGAAGCTGGCCCAGGAGCCCTGTTACCACGAAATCGTTACCTTAGAGCAGTATCAGCTCTGCGCGCTAGCTATCAATGTAAGGAGAAGGGCTGAGTAGACACTGACCTTACACGGTCTGTGACGCGAGGAAGAAGAACATCCACCGTGACACAGATATAATCTTAAATGTTTATGTCTTGTTTTGAAAAATTTATGAGTGAGAAATGCTTCAGAGTTCTAAAACTGTCACCTGCGTTTTGGGTTGCTAACATAGTGCACTTAATTCTTGATATGTGCAGTACCTCTGTTCTACAAAGTCATTCTAAGCACTGAATTGGCAGGTTCTGAACCATCGCTCACAGGGGAAAGACGTGGTTCCTTGCAAGCTTCTAGCCACATTTTTATCAGTCAGTCAGTATATGACCTTATTTTATGTGTGCTTCTGTTTAAAGACACTTTATTTAATATATAGTTGTTTCACTAACATTGAACTCCTGGCCAATAGCACTATAACTCGTGCCTGAATGAAGCTTACCTAATACACGTATTTTCTCTGTAAGGCGTACCCCAGCCTTCTTGCCTTAGGAATGTTAAACAGTATTCTAGCACTATGCTTGCAAGCTATTTTAAACAACCAGGTCGGCAAAATAGGACCACAGTGTGGAAAATGTGGCACTAAATAGACTGTCAAAAGGACACTTGATTATAAGGAGAGCTGAGACCAGAAGGCAGAGTGTGACAGTCACTCCCACGTCCTGCGGCTCAGCGCGTTGGCTCGTGTGACTGACCGCGCTGCAAGCATGGATTTGGGGGGTCCCAAGTACAGTTTAGCGAGTAGGTAAATTCACAAGTGCAGAATGTACAAATAATGAGAATTGAATATATTTAGTTTTTAAAAGGAAGAAAAAAATACAGAAATATATAGTTTTATAAAACAGATGAATTTTAGTTCAGAAGCATTCTTTATTACTCAGTGAGTTAAAATTTCAAATTAACAGTGATGTTAATTTGAACTACTTTAGATATTATTGTCATTGAGAAAAATTAAAGAAAAGGAGCTTCCATTATAGTAAATAAAATAGTCTAAATGAGTTTTTCATAATTTGGTTATTTTACACTGTTTTCCTGTTCTTTTTCAAATAGTCTTATGTGTAAGAATTTGGCATTTACTTCAGGAATTACTGTAATTTTTCTTTGTATCCCCTTTCCTTCTGCTTATTTAAAAATTGTAGCTTATGTTTAACCGTACACATAAACAATGATCTATTCTTTAGTTGTAATCATTTTGTCATCTTCTGGTATTTCAGTCTTTAAAAGTTAGACACATCCCGTTATTCAGATATTGGACTAAACCATATGGAAAAATGAGATTTTGAGAAACCCATAATTTTTTAATTTAGTTTTTCAGGTTTAATTTTGGAAATAATCTTTTGCAAGAAGGTAAAAATTGTTTTAAAAGTTTTTGTTAAATTTCCTAGAAGAAAACAACCTTTTAATTTAATTTTTTTTAGTTGGTAATGCTTTTGCATCCTTTTGATTTATCAAGTTCTTGGTTTCATAATTGTTAGGGTATTTGTGCTATCAGTATGGAACTAGGAAAAAATTTAAAAACCAAGAAAATACTGAAATATGTAAAAAGAATGGCTTTGTTTGAAACTTAACTGTATGTAATAATAGTAGGTGCAAACCATTTTGTTAAATGTCCACTATGTGCAAAAATCATTCATACTTACTAACTTCTAGAGACTGTCTTTGCTTTTTTTCTTCTTTTGAAGACTTATTTTATTTTTGACAGAGACAGAGAGAAGTGGGAGGGCCCAGAATAATCTCCATAGTTGTATATCATCAGTTTTCAACATAGTTTCGTTCCACACAGGTGGGCAGGGATCATGCTGGGCCGAAACTGGGCCTGGGACCCCAGCGAGAACCAAACTGGGGGCCACATGGGCCAGGGCCAAGATTCGATCTTTGGACCCTTGGGCTACAAAGTGAGCTCTTAACCCGCTGAGCCATCCCTGCTTCCCTGAGACTCTTTTCTAGCACAGTATTTGTTATTTACTCATATTACTTTCTCATCACCAAATTTCCAAGGCAGAAGTCAGAGTGCTTAAGTTATATAATTGCTTGAAATTCTGTTGACTGGAACATGTGTATCAGCATATTCTCACAATTTACAAACACGAGGTTACCTTATTTTACTCTAAACGAAACTTGTCCCTAATCCTTTAAACCACATGCATGTCTCTTATTTTTAAACCTCCAAACCTCCAGAAAGGAATCTGTATCTGTGTCTCTCTTACCGTCTTAGCCTCCCATACCTCACTGCTCATTTGCCGTCACCAAAAATCCTCTGTTAAAGTCCTCAGATCCAGTGACATTGGTCTTTACTGTCCTTGTCCTTTTGCATCATTTGACACAGCTCCTTGCCCCTTTATTCTTAAAACTCTCTTTGGTTCTATCTCCTGATTTTGTGTGTGTGTGTTACTTCTCTATGTTCTCTGGTCTTCTCTTTTCCTATAAGTGTATATGTGCTATAAGGGCCTGTCAATGACTAACTTCTCCACTTACACTTTCTTCTTTGGTTCCTTATTTTCTGTGTAGGTGATTCCTGTACTAGCAATGCTAACTTTTTTAAGCCTCTGGTCCCACTTCTAATGCTAGACAGAATTTTCAGACTTTTATTTTCTGTGAATGTAAGATTGAATTCATAATCTTTCCCAAACCTATTCTTTTCTGACATGTAGAACCTCAGTAAACATTAAATAAATCTGCATGGCATTTCATAGGCCTATCAGCATGATTTATATTTGACTGCTTGCGCTTGCACCTCATTGCAGAAGTACAGGTAATTTTGTCATGAGACACCCGTTGTATGTATCTCTTATCCAGACCTTCCTGGGTATTTTTACTGTTGTAACCACCACCAGCTCTCACAAAGATGATTATGAAACTTTTTCTGTTGTTGGTTGAATTTCCATATTAATTTCCATATCAAGTTCTGATCATGTTATTCTCCTAGTCAAAATATTTAGGGGCTTATAAAAATTCACATATATTTTACAACTTACTGTTTTAAGCCCTCGTAATATTTGGATGCAAATAATACATTTTTGAATCTTATTTAGCATGCTACCCTTTACCTACCCTTACTTCAGTGAAGCCAAACAATTTTTTTTTTCTTTTATGTGCCTGTAGTTTGCTTCCTCTAATTTTCTTTTCACCTTCCCATTTGTACACATCCAAATCCAACCCTTTCTGTAAAGGCTCAGATACAACCTTCTCCACAAAACTTGCTCTGATTCTTACAGCTGGTCTCTTTTAGATTTCCTACAGGTTTTATCTGCAGTCCTCTGATACATACCCTATGCCTTGTGCATTAGGTATTTACATGCCTGTAGTTTATTTTTCTTGCATTGGGATCCTTAAAAGCAGTATTGTATCTCTGAGACTCTTGCCATGTGTTTGAATAGAAAGTAAATATGGTGGGATGGAAATTCAGTGATACATATCTTACTATTTAATAATTATTAAGATGTTTTAGAATTTGTGATTCAGATTTACTGTGTACAGTTATGTAACTACAGAGATGACTAAGTCATGGTACAACCCTCAGGAAGGGAACCTCTTAGGAAAACAGAAAATATAAATAAGTATCGATAATACAATGCAACATGCAAAGTAATTGAGCTATTTACAAGATTCTAAGAGTAGTCCTGAGGATAATTTATGCCAGAAAAGGCTGCAAAAAGTAAATTTACTTACGTTGCAGATCACTCAAGGTTCAGACTTTATTCATAGTCAGTAGTGAATAAAAGCTGTGATTAGAACTTTATTTTGGAAGAAAATATTTTGTAGGATTAGACACCATCTTCTTTTTTAAAAAGACTGAACCAATTGTTGGTTATAACCATGAAAGTATGAAGTGTTTGCTTATTTGAGAGTGTATTTTTCTGATAAAAATTTTATTTTGTCCTTTACATTTAACTTTTATAACATAGTCAAAAGGATAATTGTCTGGAAAAAAAAAAAGTGAAACAAACATTTGAAGACTTCCTCAGTACCCAGGAGCACATCTTTTAAATCTTTATTTAGATGATTCTCTTTTTGATACACCTTATGTGTTGTTATTCTTGTCAGATTTCTTGTATTTATTTGTTAACTGTCAGTTGCCTGCTGTATGTTTTGGCAGTTCTTCTCTAATATCACTTTAATAACTTTTTGGAATCCTACTTTTGCCATGATTCACAAATTGGTGTAATTAAATTGCATTTTATTGTTAGATCCTGAATGATTAGTGAGTGAGAAAAACATGGTTTTGGTTGGAAATGCATATAAATTGGGGGTGGGAGGAATGTTTGAGTGGAGATTAATTTTTTAATGAGTGGTCTTTTTATTTGTGAATATATTTGTGATATGTTGACTTACACATTTTGTAATTTGATATTTTTATTAATATATAATTGATAATGAAGACTTCTTTCTCATAGGAGTGATACTGAGGAAGTAGCAAGTTAACCTTGTTTTGTTGAGTGTGAGGGTAGATAATAGACAGTATTTCTGTGAAAGCCAGACAACTTTTTAAAAAGGCTTTTGGCATTATAAGAAATTGAAGTTTAAATTAAATGAAAATATATGCAAAGTAAGGATTTAAGAATAAGGGCAAGATGTTATTATCTAAGTTTTGAAAAAAGACAAAGTGAGCATTCTAGGATAAGAGAATAATGTACATAAAGTTGCAAAAATATGAAATACTCCATACCTTGTGTTAATTGGTGGAAGGTAAAGTATAATTATGATGGTCTTTGTGTGTCATGTAGAAGAAGGTGGCTGTGTATCTCATATGACTGAAAAAGCATGTGAAGTTTTCCCTACAGTTTAGAAAGAATTGTGATAATCTGTGTGTCAGATATGGTGCTGGGTTTAGAGGCATAAAGGAGTAAAGACATAGTTCCTGTTTTCAAGGAATGAGCACCAATGGGTGAGACAGACATATGCCCAGGTCATTTTCATAGCATTTTATGTAGTGCTATGCTGGTGAGTATGAAGTGCTAGGAGAGCACCGAGGTGCATGTGGCATCAAGATTACGCAGCGATTTCTGCACAACACCGGAGCTGGTGTTGCCATGAGGAGGAGGTAGCGAGGAAGGTGGAGGAGGTGGGTTGTTTCCGGGAGGGAGGAGGAGGAGAGCAAGGCAGCGAGAATGGACAGATTGCTTGGACGGAGAGTAATTTGGTTTTCTGATTTAATCAGTAACTTGCTTCAAAGTTGTGCATCTTAATTTGAATAGTTCTTAAATGATAGAACTAAAATATATGGATTGGATAGCGTTTTATCTTGCTCAGTAAATGAAAAAGCTAAATATGAGAGTGTCTAAACTTTTTTTCATACCTTATTTGTTTCAGTTAGGGTAGATTTATATTTATGAGTTTTATCTCTTTGAAAAGCACATTCATTATTTTCTGACACACGCGATTGGCAGTTACTAGGGTCCAGGTTAAACACACTAGAGTTGGCATTAACTCACCACATCTCAGCCTTGTGGGCTGATGCAGTGGTTGTGGACAAACTTGCTGTGTTTACCCCGCTGGTGGCTTCATAGAGCAGATTCTGAATTAGAAGTTGTTCCTTCTTGCTGCTATGTGGATAACATGAGGGATGGAATAATTATGTCTTCACAGGATGAATGCTATCAAGTAAGACAAATATTTGCTCAGAAACTTCACAAAGGCCTTTCCCGATTGCGGCTTCCACTTGAGTATATGGCAATCTGTGCTCTCTGTGCAAAAGACCCTGTGAAAGAGAGGAGAGCTCATGCCAGGCAGTGTCTGGTGAAAAACATAAACGTGCGGCGCGAGTACCTGAAGCAGCACGCAGCTGTCAGTGGTGAGCATATGTGACAATGAACAGCGTACCTCTCCAGCCTGTTCGTTTCGTTTTGTAAAACACAAAATGATGTCGCTGTTACTTATCCTATGCTGATTGGCACTCACTGAATAAGAAGTTGTTACTATTTTTTAGTAACAGCTTTTCCTTTAAAACGTTTATTTTTTAAATATAAATGTGGGGGCATTTAAATGTCAACCCATATCTCTCTCTGTAATTGCAGAAATGGGCAAGGGAAATAAGCAATGGCATTGGATTGAGACACTTTTAATAGAGCACTGAAATGTGTACATGTATGTAGGTTGTCTAAGTACTATCTTTTATTACAGTTTTAAAAAGTACAGGTCCTCGATCTTTGTTGATTATTCTCACCTGTATCTGACATTAATATCAGATGTTTCTGTGCCTATTTTTACTCTGCTCACTCTACCCCATCCACATTATTAGTTTTTGTGCCTCTCTGACTTCTACAACTTATTTAACAGCATTAAAATCGATCCAGTTATGCAAGTCAGAAATTGGGCATTCTTCATACCCCTTTTACCTTCTCATTGGTCACCAAATCCTGACCTTCCTCTGGATTTCTTGGTCATTTCTCCTCAACTCACCTGCCCTGCTCTCTCTCTCTTGGACTAGTGTATACACTTCTAACTGCCTCCCTGCCGCCACTGTGCCTCTCCACTGACGCCCCCCACCGTGTCACACAGCCATCAGAATGACCTTTCTAAAACAGACTGCATCACATCACTGACTGCCGAAATCTGCGCTAATTCTTTGTTGCTCATGGGATCCAGTTGGAACCCTTAACATGGCCCTTTATAGTTTACACTCAGCCTGAGTTTGAGGCTTTCTCTCCAGCTTCTCTACTATGAATTTTATGCTCCTTGTCTCTGGATTATTTGAAATTTGTGCAGCCATCTATTTTCCCTGTTGTCAACTCTGTCTGGATATTGCCTCCCCTTGTCCAGACACTCATAACCAAGGAGCATGATTTGCACCTTTTGAATCTTTAAAAATAAAAATTGTTTTGGTGTTAACCACTTTACTGGGACCCTCTTTCTTTCTCTTGCTTCCTCATCTTGCTAAAAATGAGTGTTCTGCAGGCAGATCCCACCCTGCCATTTTGCGGTTGTGTTTGGGCATGTTATTTTAGCAATCTGAGCCTTAGGCTCCTTATTTGTAAAGTGGTATAATTATAATCAGTTCTTATGGTCATGAGGATTAAAAAGTACCTAATGCATGTGAGGCACCTGGTTTAATTTTTGGTCCAAAGAAGTCCTCAGCAGTGGTTAGCTGTTCTTACCCTAGGGCCCCTTCCACAGTGAAGTATAGCTTCTGCCTTTGTGCTTTCGTGTGAGGATTTTATCTAGTCTTACTAATCTTTATATTTTAAATAGTAAGCCTGAAAAACTATAAGCACTCAATAAATATTTGATAGAGTTTAATTTGAATGTCACTGAATTTTGAACTGTGGTACTTTCTTCTGTATCTGCCTTGAAATGAATGACATTGTACAAAGACTGTTCTCTTTGAGTTCAGCAAAGAAGTAGAACTTGGTGCCTCATTGATGTGTGTATTATTATACACTAGGTTGAACAGTTAATTTAAAATTTTATTTTGAAGGTAGGAAATAGAAAAGGAAATGTTCAGAATATGAATCCTGGTCTTTTTAAATAATCGTTATTAAAGCTAGTTAGGATTCCAATTCTGAACTCCAGTCAAAATATTCTTATTGCAGTCAAAATATAAAGGTACTTTAAACTAAAAAATTCTTTCTTTGTTACTTAAAATGTCCTAGGAACCCAGGTTTGTTCCTGTGCATCTGTTTTTCTGTTACAGATAGTATCCAAAACCTTTACTCTCTACTTTTGTACCATACTAACTCCATTTTATTAGTTTTTCACGTGGCTTAGTAGCTTACAAGGGAGTATTAAACATAGGGTTACTCATACTAAGAAAAAATATTAATAGATCTTATGTTTCTTACCTGATCTTAAATATAGTTTGTTTGGGTCACTTTTCCCCATATGCATTTGAAAATTGTAACTTTGGCACATGGTGCATTTAATAGGTATTTCAATATTGGACGTGGTGGATGGATGAATAAACTGTTTAATTTATGATGTACCTAAACACTGGACACTTCAATATATTTTTCTTCTAGCCATATTTTGGTATTATTGGGATGCAGAAAATATAGTATCAGAGAGAGAGTGAATAAGATTTGGTTTTCTAACCTGGATGTTTTTGTTTTGTTTCCTTTTTTTTTCTTTTCTTTTTCAGAAAAATTATTGTCTCTTCTACCAGAGTATGTTGTTCCATATACAATTCACCTTTTGGCACATGACCCAGATTATGTTAAAGTACAGGATATTGAACAACTTAAAGATGTTAAAGAGTAAGACTTTTTTATCTCATTTTCATGTTTTCTGAAAGTTTTTTCCCCTTTTTCTGCTGATAATGGAATCTCAGTTGTAATTAGTTTATTAGATTTGTTTCATTCCTTAGGAATTTAAGGTTTTTTTCCTTTATTCTCTTATTCTTTTTTTATACCATCTCTTCATGTTTAATTTCTTAAGTAATTTCCCAAAACTTAGTTTAGCACGGCTACTGTACACTGTTGTGTGTCTCTACCAGTCTGGCATTTCTTTTCTATTGAAGCAATCCATTAAAAGTTTCCATTCCAGTTTGTATCTTTTCCTACTTTCTTCTGAAACTGTGTATAGATTTTCATGTGGAATGAAGTAATACTCTCTTGTACTCACTTAGTAAATACATTTTTTTTTTAGTAACTATCATAAGGAAGAGAGAATGGTCTAATTTAATAATGGGCCGAGTTGATAACTAGGGACCACTCCTACTTCTTCATTGGTGGTTTTCTAAATAAAGTTCATGACAGTTGTAATTTTTTTCAGAGATTGTTGAGAGGCCAAAAGACTATAGCTACCTGGCTCTAGAGTGGAGAATATAGTGGTATTTTGAAAAACCCTAATAAGACCCACATCGTTCTTTTAAGTAAGCTTGAGACCCTCATCCTCTTTCTATTGTAATAAAGGATGCCCTTGTGATTTTGAAAAAATTAATCTATCATGTCTTTAGCTTCTAATTAAAGGAAAATAGCTCTTGGTTTCTTAATTCATAGAAATAGTTTAAAGTTATATATTTGAGATGCCTCAAGAAAATAAAATCACATTACTGATAACTTGGCAAGAGAAAAAGCTGTTACCCCTTTTTTTTCCAGCTTCTGGTTTTTTTTTGTTGTTGTTGTTTTAATAAGCAATTATGTCTTCCAAAAATGAGTTCTGTGTTAGAATAAACATAACTGATGCAAACTTCTAGTGACCCCTCTTTTTTAGAGACCATTTATTCATTTATTTTTGGAATACCGTATTTTCCGGCATATAAGACGACCGGGTGTATAAGACGACCCCCTAATTTTACAGTTAAAACATAGGTTTAGGCCTATATTCGCTGTAGAAGACTACCCCTCATGCTGTAGTCTTATACAGCGAATATAGGCCTAAACCTATGTTTTAACTGTAAAATTAGGGGAGGGGTAGTCTTCTACAGCGAATATAGGCCTAAACCTATGTTTTAACTGTAAAATTAGGGGGTCATCTTATACTCCCGGTCGTCTTATACGCTGGAAAATACGGTAGATAAAATACTCTTTGGAATTTGCTAATCATTTTTGGCTTAATCTCTGAATTGCCCCAGTATAGCTGTGAGTGATCGCCAGTCTGTGAGAGAGCCATGCCAGAAACATTGGTTCTGTCCTTGAGTTCCTGACAGTTATTTTTTCCCCTTCTAGATGAATTCCTTGCTTTACGTTTCTCTTTTTCTCCCATTATTGCTTTTTTTCCCTCTGTGCTATAACTCTGTCCCATTCTGTCTGCTATGGGGAAAGCACTTTTGTCTTTTTCTTAAATAGAATTTTTTTTTTGTAATTAACTTTAAAACTGAGCTAAACTTAAAACCTTCTTTTAATTTTTCCCTCTTTAAGCAAAAACAGTACGTGTAGTGGTCAGCCATGACTTTCTTTCTAATTTACTAATGCAGTTTCTTAACTGTTGAGTAAGGCATTGTGCTTTCTTGAGTATTGGAGGCTTCACTTTATTCGTGGCCCAGTTACTCCTTTAGGTAGTCTTCCCTTTCTGCTGTAGCTAGAGATTAACGTCGTTTAATTCTTTCCACCATTTTTTTCTTAACCTTTCTCCCTGGGAAAATTAGTGAGACTTTGAGAAGGGTTCTTACGAACTCATACCTACATTGCTAATATGTTGTGATAATGAATGTGACGTATCATTTTTCTGTCTTGACTTGTAGCTATTTCTTTTTCATTTTTTTCTGCTCCTGGTGTTTATTATATTTCTATTTAGAATTATTGTACCTGTATTTAACAACCATTTTTTCTTTTCTGTTTTTCTTTCTTGTTATTTTTAGATGTCTGTGGTTTGTTTTAGAAATACTAATGGCTAAAAATGAAAATAATAGCCATGCATTTATCAGAAAGATGGTAGAAAATATTAAACAAACAAAAGATGCCCAAGGACCAGATGACACAAAAATGAACGAAGTATGTCATTCTTTATAAATATTTGAGTATAGGGTATGAAACTTCTGTAGTATTTGCAGACAACATCAAATAGTCTTTTCTATTTGTAGCAAATAATTTATAGTATTTCTGTTAGTAATTATACTTACTAATATAGAATTACTAGTGTAGAATTAGTACTAATACTGTTACTAGTAAGCTAATGAAAACAATAGTGTAAGATTTTAATTTACACTGTTGTACTGAAAACTTCATACTGAATGCATGTTCTTGAATTACTCCTAATTCAGAGTCTAGGAGGCCCATTTAAGTCACCATTTTTTTACTACCATGCAGAAATTGTACACTGTGTGTGATGTCGCCATGAATATCATCATGTCCAAGAGCACCACCTATAGCCTGGAATCGCCTAAAGACCCGGTGCTGCCAGCTCGCTTTTTCACCCAGCCTGACAAGGTGGTGATTTTTAGCATGTGTTTAAGTTGAAATAAAACACATCCTGAGCATTAGGCTGTGGCCTACTGCTGATGTCATGGGAAGGTCGCCATGAGTCTTGAGTGATGTGGTTTGAGACCAAATTACGGGCCACACTGGAGGGGGAGGGCATGTTAAGCTTCAGAGCTTAGTTCAGAAGATCTAGAGTCATGTTCAGAGTTCTGTGCCCGCTAAGGGCACAGGCAAAAGCGTGACCGAAGGATGGAGATCTGTGCATTAACGGCCATTGATCCCATATGGGAAGGGGAGTGCTGAGAGCAGGTACAGGCCCTTGAGTGAGATTTAGAACTGGCGTGAGGAAACGAGCAGAGAAGAGGTGGACACAGGCCCAGGCTCCTGGGGATGCTACAAGAATGTTCCCACTGTCAGAAAAGTCAAGTAGTGTGAGACAGAAGGGTGGTTTCTAGAATCTCTCCTAGAGTTTCACAATATACGTAAGCCTGTGGAGTGACTGAGAGTATAGAAACCACCACTGCCTTTTCTGTTTATTTATTTTAAGCAAAATACCAATTAAGGTCTTACTAGGGTACAGAAATTTGGAGCAGCCTAGCTAAAAGCAGCTGTCTGCTTTTAAGCGTTCACCTTGTGACGACAGTAGCAGAGGAGTGAGCGTATGTGAGCTCTTCTCTGGAGCATTATTACAGAAACATGTGTTTTCTGATGACCTCGTTAGAGCTCAAATACCGTGCATTGTATTGCTATTGGAGTTGGTACAAGGTTAGTTTTAAGCTTACAGCATTTGAAATCTGTGATTGAAAATTTGTGTTTCAACTGATTATTAAATAAGTATGTATTTTATTGTGTACTTTAAAACAAAGCTGCACTGTGCTTTGTTGACTTTAAATCACCTCACAGATAGTGTTTCAGTATTCACTGACTGCTTCTTTTTCCCTTGCTTGTAGAACTTCAGTAACACCAAAAATTACCTGCCTCCAGAAATGAAATCTTTTTTTACTCCTGGAAAAGTACGTTTTGAGAATTATTTTAATTCTTATGTGGTAGTTTATTTTAGTGTGATTATTGGCATAAGTATGTTATTTTGTATTTCCTTAAAAATTGGCATATTTTAAGTTATAAAATTATTATGTAATAAGTTATATAATTATTAAGTATCTGCCATTTACTAGTAAGCACCGTATTTTTCGCTCCATAAGACACACTTCCCCCCCCCCAAAAAGTGGAGGGGAAAAGTGTGTGCGTCTTATGGAGCGAATACTGCAAAGAAGAGTGCATGTTGGGGACCTTAATGATGCCGTGGGGAAGCCTGCAGCCAGATCAGAAAGCAGGGACTGCA
>PVKE010004342.1:0-32052 GCA_004027555.1 Craseonycteris thonglongyai
ATTAAGTAGGATTATTAGTCACAAGCATCACTGACATTTTAGTCACTATGTTTATTATTGAAAATAACCCGATAATTACAAAATAACAATTACAAAAAAAATTATTTAATGAAAATAAATTTGATTTAAATAAAATTAAATTTCTGCCTAATGAATGCTTCATCCATTTGTGTGTGTGTGTGTGTGTGTGTGTGTGTGTGTGTGTGTGTGCAAGTGCAATCTACATTTTCTAAAGGGCAGTGGGACTCATAGAAGACCAAAACCCTGCTTCATTAACAAGCAAAACAGGGGAACAAGTACCATAAGTGTAGACTTTCTGGGAGTTTATAAGAAAGTTGTTATCTCTTTGATTGATTAATAAATTATTTTTCAGTGCTATAAGGCAGAGGTCCCCAACCCCCAGGTCACGGACCGGTACCAGTCTGTGGCCTGTTAGGAACCGGGCCACACAGCAGGAGGTGAGCAGCGGGTTTGTGAGTGGAGTTTCATCTGTATTTACAGCCAATCCTCATTGCTCCCATTACTGCCGGAGCTCTGCCTCCTGTCAGATCAGTGACAACGTTAGATTCTCATAGGAGTGCGAACACTACTGTGAACTGCTCAGACAAGGGATCTAGGTTGTGTGCTCCTTCTGAGCATCTAATGCCTGATGATCTGAGGTAGAGCTGAGGTGATGATGCTAGCACTGGGGAGCAGCTGCAAACCCAGATTAACATTAGCAGAGAGGTTTGCACGGAGACCATCATAAATCAGTTGCTTGCAGACTCATAATAAAACCCTGTCAGTGAGTGGTAAGTGACAATTAAGCTGCATCTGGCACTTGAATCATCCTGAAATCATCCCACTGTCTGCCCCCCCCCCTGCCCCCCCAGTCCGTGGAAAAATTGTCTTCCACATAACTGATCTCTGGAGCCAAAAAGGTTACGAACCACTGCTATAAGGGATGTGAGCTGAAATTCAGGTCCTGGCAAAACCTGATCTATTTTTGTGTGCACACTAATTTCTAAGAGTTGCATTTAAATGTATCCGTTTCCTCTTGTTCTGCTGAGAGCACATTAACTAATAAAACTTTCATAGGTCAGTTCAGTTTCTAAGCATTTACAAGGTCCTGTACAATTACACCTTTCACATAACCCTGATCTCTGCCTCCATCATATTCTGCACCTATGTTAATTCACTTAGCATGTTCCTTCCATACAGATCCTCCTTTCCTGGTACATATGAAGATACTTGCATTTAAAAACTTTATCTCTGTAACCTCTCAAAATAAGTAATAATACTACATCCTATGTGCTCTTCTTGGACTCTGACACAGCCACCACCACCATCATAGTTTATGGGCCCTTCCCTTGAACCTGGGGAGGTCTTTGTCACTGCTTTGACCAGTGGATGAAGTGGCACATACTTCCAAGGCCAACCCACGAAAATGGCATGACTGCCACCTGGTTCTCTTGAAAGGCTCATGCCTCTGTGCTGTGAAGAAGCCAATGTAGGAAGGAACCAAGGTGTCCTGCCCACAGCCCCAGTTGAGCTCACAGCTGGCCACCGGCGAGCAACCTGCCAGCCCTGGGAGTGAGCCGGCTTCCTTTCTCCCAGGAGTGGCTCCAGCCTGCTGTGGCCCCTGGAGTAGAGATGAGTCGTCCCCAGTGAGTCCTGTCCAATCTGAACCAAATAGGGGTGGTTAGTGTTTAATAAGTCCATGTTAAATGGAGTTTAACAACAGCTGGTTGTATCTCTATTAAGTATATCAATTACCATATATTAATAACTATGCATAATATATTCTATATTTATATATAATTAATTTAATAAGTTTATGATATAACATTAGTTATTAATGCAGGATTAACACTTTTATTATAATTGATACTATTAATAAATTATAGCTTAATAATAATGAAAGACTTCACTGTTTACCAGCTCTGAATTTTGGGGAAAATTCTAGACCTTGGTTTCCTCAACTTTAAACCTGGGGATGATATTGACACTTAAACCCTCCGTGTTGTGAAGAATAGGTGGAACTAAGATAGAAACTTATAGAGACATAGTAAGCACTCAGCTCCTGTGTGTTGTGATGATGATGGTGATGGTGTTCTTTATAATGCTGATGGGGAGGATGAAAATATCATAAAGAGATCACTTTTACATGGTCTAAGCATGTTCTGTATTATATTTCCAATGATATGTTTGTGGGCTTTTTTGTGTGAAGAGACTAAAACTCACTGGATTCAGGGAGTTGGTCTCATTTATTTTTGTTTGGCAAGCACAGGTAGGCTCGTTGAACTGTTGAAGAACAGGCAGTAGAGTGAGAAAGATAAATTCTATTTTGAACTTCTGGGGTTTAGGAAGTAAGGGGGATACCGCTATAATCTATTAGATGTCCCTGACAATATGAGCTTTATGCTTATGAAAAAAGCAGAGACTTGAGTGATAACTGAAGACACAAGTGGAGAAACTCTCCATGATAAGCGACTGGCAAGAATACAAGGCAGAAGGCAGTAATTATTTCAGTCTAATGTGGAACCTGAGGCTGAAACTATTAATTCTGACTGGGAAGACAGAGGTAGGTTCAAAGAATGTGATACTACACAAACTTCTTCAAATCTTAAAGTCTTTGAAAGTGACTACTAATTATATTCAAATATATTTTCCAAAGTCAAGAATTAGTTCAGTTCTTCCAAGTTAGTGCTCAGAAAAAAAAGTGAGGTGAAACTATGCCATTTAAGAGTAGTTGACAGTTGAATATGGAAAAGCAATTATGAAGTTGGGCAGTCTATACAATGAAATGGGACCTCAAACAGTGTAACACAATATTTTCTGGAATTTGGGTGAATGATCATGAATGTCATAAGTTCTCATTAAAATATAATTAACATGTTTAAGCACCAAATGTTAGCATAAATGAATTCCCTGTGTGTTTTTGTTTGTTGCTTGTTTCTTTTAACTATAGCGTGAGCTCTATTTTAAGAGCCTATTTTAATTATTTGTTTTCATTGTTTAAACATAATACTTGAATATTCTTTCCTCTTTTAAGGTTTAGGATAACAGTGACTATACAATTCTGGTCTCTTTTTTCCTCAACTCACCGAAATCTGGAATCTGCCTTCTAGAATTATGTTAATCATTTCCTACAGTCATTGTCTCCTGTGCTCATAACCATGCAAAAAATATATATATAGAGAGAGAGAGAGTCAGTCCCAGAATTCACGCAAGATTTGAATTTTGTGTCATTTGTGCTGTAAAGTGTTGCCAACGAAAAAAAAAAAAAGAGAGCGTGACAGCTGACAGTTCAGGGTTATTAAAAATGGAGCACTACACGAAAGAACACTGCGTTTTCATTGTTGAGCAATGAAAATTTACAATTTTTAATTATAAACCTGTGTTTTCTGTCAAAATTACTTCTTGCGTGAATTTTGGGACACCCTTTAGAGAGAGAGAGAGAGAGAGAGAGAGAGAGAGAGAGTCATTGAACGTGTTGGTATGTCCCAGCACAGTTTTAACACGAGGGACATAACACTTGATGAAGCCGATGGGTTCTTATTGTGTTGCTCTTTTAAATTTGGTGCTTACTACAGCTATCTGGGTTGCTAGTTTGAAATTTGGCTCTCTGGGTCTCACTCCAGATCTCCTGAGTCACAACCTCAAGTTGAGGCCAATGTGTAAAGCAGGAATTCTGACACGGGAGGTCCCAAAACTCAGCCTTTGAGCGTGTTCTCTGCTTTCTAAGTCGAACCAGCTCAGACCCCCTCTCACCTACTCAGTTTACCCTTCCTGACATGCCCCACTGACCTCTTCCCACCAACTTCCTTCTCCACTCCACAGCTAACTCATTTCTTCCTCTAAATTATTAGCACCTAAGGACTTCCAGAGTCATGTCCATTTTATCCTGAATTAACTTGAACTGGCCCTTTTGTCTTAAAGTATTTTTCTTTTGTCTGTAGCCTTTCTGTAACTAGATTGTAAACTCAACTACACAGGAGAGTGTTTGATGCATCTGTTATCAGCCCTAAAGCTTAGCAATGTGCTTTTGACATAGTGGGTGTTCAATATATAATTATTGATTAGTTGAATCTTGACTCAAGTATCAAGTAAGCTCTGCTCTACTTCCAGCTCTATCTGTGACTGGTTGTGTTGTGACCTGGGGTAAGTCACTTGATCTGCTTCAGTTTGGGCATTTTTTATTTATTGAACTATGAACGGGTGAGGGCCCCTTTACCTCTACATTCTGAGATGATGGCTTGGAAATTTTAAGAAAAAACATCAGCTTAGTGTGAATTTTAAGCAGTGGAGAAGACTAGATGAAGTAGAATTTTATTTCAGAAGAACTTCTTTCAAGTAAGTATATTGAATAAATGCTAAAGGACTAGTTCACATTGTGTGTAATGTCTCCAGCCAACAACATTTTTTATACTGTCTGAAGCAGGTATAATAGTGACAAAGAATTTGTCACTTTAATTCCAACACAAGTTCTTCAGAATCTAGCTGGTATTTTGCTTTCTTGATTTACCTAAACCACCCAGTGAAATTGTAGAGGGGGAGTGTAAATATTATTGATTAATATTAATTTTTGAGAATATATTTTTTCTTGTTACCTTCTCTTCCTAGATGTGGTATAGCAAGAACTTAATTTTTTACTATTGAGTAGTTCTACTTCCTATTATTGCCTTAAACTTACTTTAATAGATTCCATCCATGGGAATGCCCAATTATTAATATATGCTGTTTTTCTTAAGATTTATTTTATTGTTTGAGAGAAGGTGTGAGAGAGGGGGTGGGGGGAGAGAGAGAGAGAGAGAGAGAGAGAGAGAGAGAGAGAGAGAGAGAGAGAGAGAGAGAAGTGGAGAGGGCTCAGAGCAATCACCATAGTTGTACATCATTAGTTGTGATTTGGTTTCATTCCACAGAGGTGGGTGTAGAGGCCATTCGGCCACATGGGGTGGAACCCCAAGTTGGGGCCTCCCATATGGGAGGTGAGAACCTTCACCATTGAGCCTTCCCAGTGCTTACCAGTTGTGCCACAGTTCAGCATATGACGTTTGCATGTTCTGGGGCTAAGAATTGAACCCCAGATCATGCGATTATAAGGCAAGCGCTCACCTGCTGAGCAGCCCCACTAATTTAATTTATATAAAGAGGAAAATAACCTAGAATTTCTATCCAACAGTATCTGCATTTTGATTCTGGGAAAATCTATATATAAAATACTTCCAGTTTCCCTTAAGGTTCAGCTAGGGTTAATTTCCATGTGATCACTCCAGCCAGAAACTGACATGTGCTGGGATTATGTGAGCTCTTCCTATTAGCACAGAAATGTAGACATTATAGCAGCAAATAGAAACCACATTTTTTTCCTTTTCTTTTCAGAGAATGGCTTGCTGTTCTGAGCTTTAATTTTCTGTGCTATTGTAGTCTCTGTAAGAATAACATTAAGTATTGTTCACGAGTCTTGGAATAAATTCAGAGTATAAAATTATTTGTTTGCCTTCCTGAGCTTCAGTTTTGTTTAGGAATTGTATGTGCTGAGTTTTATTTGCTTAGTCAACAACTGAAAAGTTTGAAGAAGTAAATGCTGTTCTATGTGAGAATTCTGAGCTGCCATAGAAGAAGCCAGTTTCCATTGAGATTGACTCCAAACAAAATGTCCGTTGTAAGCTTAAACCAAACAAGGCAACGGTATTTTTTTCTACAAAATAGTGGTTTCATTAAGAGCCAATGAAGTGTTCCAGACTTGGGACACATGAACTGCATCAGTGGGGGTGTCCACAGAGTGTTCTTGTGCATTAGAAAGAGAAGGAAGGAGCAGTGTTTCCCTCTTCTTCCTCTGGGGCTGAAGGCATGACAGTGTTGCACCTGTGACATTATGGAGTGATTGAGGGCACTGCTGAGAAGTGGTAGGGCTTGGGTCCTTGTGGCAACAATGGTTTAGAACGTGCTGGAGCCTACGCTAACCTCCAGACAACGTGTAACAGGAGATGACTGACTAGCTACTCTGAGTCCGTTGAAAAACCTCCTAACAGATACAGAATAGACTGTGAAAACCTATGTTGAGACAGAAGAATTCAGAAGGGCAAAATGAAACTACAACAACAAACATAAAAATAGAATATTAAAGGAAGAGAGAAACACCCCTAGATGAGAAATAGAATGAAATGTCCATGGGCTAATCAAAGAAAAGAATCGAGTGTTCGTCAGGGGGAACATCACATTTCCGTGGGTACAGCCATGCATGCTAATGCAAGAACATGAAGACAGGTGCTAATCAAATTAGTTACGTGAAGTTTTATTTTATTAGCAAATATTAGGACAGCAACCGTGGATGCTGCTTCCCAATACTGCTGATAATATCTTTAAAAATTAATAACGTAGAGTTAAATAAATCATCTATAGCTGTGCGATTGTTAGTTACTGTTTCTAGTTTTCTTATATTTGTTATCTTGTAGCTGTATTTAAGATCAAGGCATTTTTTAAGCTTAGATAAGTGGCCCCCAACCTTTTTCCACTTGTGTACCTCTTTTAAACCCATTTCTATTTTTAAAACAGCTGGTTCTAAATAGTGACACTTGTTCAGTGCCTATCTTAATGTAAAATAGTAGAAATCAGGAAACAAAGAAAGATTACTACATTAAAAGTACAAACCACAGATTTCATTTTACAGTATTTGTAACACAGTTAAATATTGTTACTGATTACTTTTTGTGTGCCCCTGAATAGCCCAGCGTGTACCCATGGGGGTACGGGTATCGCCACTTAGGAACTGATGGCTTAGATTTATAATTTGTTCTTGTAATTTTGTTACTCTATAACTGACAGTACAGAAGGGCCTGGAATTATGTCATTTTGTTATAACTTTGATGAGAAAAAAATTGGGTTTCTGGCTGGGCTACTCTTTGTGTAGGGTTTGCATGTTCTCCCAGTGTGTCTGTGGATTTTCTCTGGGTCCTCTGGTTTCCTCCCACATCCCACAGAGGTACAGGTAGGCAAAGATATGAATGTCTAACCACTATGCTATATACGTGAAACTAATATAAAATAATATTGAAAATCAACTATAATTGGAAACATAGTCAAAGTGATATAAAGTACAGTATGTGGCAGGGGTGTCCAACCTTTTGGCTTCTCTGGGTTCACTCTGGAAGAAGAATTGTCTTGGTCCACACATAAAATACACTAACAATAGCTGATGAGCTAAAAAAAAATCTCATAATGTTTTAAGAATTTGTGTCGGGCCACATTCAAAGCTGTCCTTGAGCAGGTTGGATGTGCCTGGTTTAGGGCACATAGTAATATGGTCGTAACTACAGTGTCAGATGGGTAGTGGTTTTACTGGGGTTATCACATGGTGAGGTACTTGTATGTCTAATCACTACATTGTTTATCTGAAACTAATAAAATATTGTATGCCAGCAATAATTGGAAACTAAATTTTTTTTAAATTAAAATTGCTCCAGTTGGAATAATGTGGGTGTGAGTGTAAAGAACAGTTTCCTGTGCAGGCTGGGGTTCCCCCTGGCACCCTAAGTTGCCAGGGTAGGCTACATACAGCCCCTGGAACCCTGAACTGGAATAAGTGGGGTGGGAGAGAATTATCTTATTGTTGATACATGTATAGTTCAAATTTATTTCATGTTTAATATTAGACATATTTTTAGTCTTTATTTGGAAGTTTGGTGATGTTTTTGTGAATAGAAATATGCTGTAGAAATTAGCTCTTGTTTATATCAATCAGCCTATGGTAAACTTGGTTTCATTTTGTGTCATTTTGCTTCAAGCTGCAGTTTCCAAGAATCTATTCATGATGTTATAGGAAGACTTGTTGTAAATGTTAGTTTTCTTCTGGTAAGATTAAGTGTTCTAAAGGGTTCAAAAATGAAAGTGTCAAATCTGATATCTGTGGTTACATTGTTCCTTAAAAAATAAATTTCCAAAATATTAGATATGTCTATTTCATTTTTGTTTTTACTTTGCTAAATGACTTCAACTATGGGGGAGTTAAAAAAATAAATCAAGCTCAGTTATCTTGGGAGTACAACCAAATTTTGTTAGTAGAAATTTTTGCCTGGTGTATAATAAATTAAATCTTTATTTTGATTAAGTTTTAATTCCATGAAGTACAGACTGATACTTTCAGATTTACTACTTAATTGTAATGAAACATGTTTCTTGGGAAATTAAGAGGATGAGAAAAATTGAAATCCTACCATTGCCAACGAATAGCTCAAGGAAGCACACTTTTTATAAGGTGATTGAAATTGTAATGAATGAGCACTTGGAAATTTTATTGCAAGTACATTTTAAAATTATTTAATTTTTTAAATTGTTTTTGACAGAGAGAGAGAGAGAGAGAAAGAGAGAGAGATACAGAGACAGAGAGAGAACTGAACTGGGGGAACTCTCCAGTTCAGCATATGGGTCCGCATGGGCCGGGGCCAGGATTCGATCCTGGGTCCCTGGTTCTGCAAGGTCAGCGCTTAACCCACTGAGCCATCCCGGCTTCCCCATTTTAAAATTATTTAAAGAGAGGAATCTTATAGGAATATTAATTGGCTATGATATGTACCTGGATTGGGGGCTTAATTAAGGCTGAAAGTAGAGAGGTGGAAGGAGTTGCTTGTTTGGATGAGCTTTAGTACTAGGATGTTGGCATGGCAACGGGATGGAAGGAACCAATAGTGGAGGAGAGGGTTGACTTTGCAGGTGAGTAAGAGGACTAGTTAGAAGAGAAATAGGAATAAAAAGAATAATAAGTGCAGAGGGGTGTGGTTTTGATAGAAACCCCTGCTCGCTCCTGGACAGTCATTGGTGTAAGCAAGATGGCCAAGTTCAGGTTTTCCAGCTGCAAGTAAATGCCGGACTTTCAGCAGATGAGTGTTCACGGATATGGGAGCCATCTGAGCTCCGGCTAAGGCTAAAGATTTTACCTGAATGAACGCTGAGTTAGATGTCACAGCAAGGCTAAGTGTAAAGTCTGTGAAGCAGCCGCGGCGGCCCCTCAGGACTGTTTCTGAGCCCCATGTGCCCCACAAATCAGTCTTTCTTGACTCACTACTGTTCAGTAACATCAGGTCTGCATTTTTCAGGAGCACTTAGTCTTTTATTCTCTTTGGAAGCTTATACTTGTCTTCTTTTTAAATATTCCTTTCTTTCCCTCCTCCCCCTTTATTTCAAATACTCCTTTGCTAATGGACATTCTTTTCCCAGTGCCCTGGTTTCTTGAAGGTGTAACCAATCCTCTGTGGGCTTTGCTGTATGTGAAGGTTTCAGTTGTGTGCCTTTGGTGGGTCCAGGGCTTTCCCTCTTTCACTGAGAACACTGGTAGATTCAAGACCCTGGACAAAGCACAGGCATCTGGAGCATCTGTGGGTTCTGCATCGTCCCAGCCACCCAGCCCTCAGCCCTCCTTACTCCTGGCTCTGCAGGTTGAGGTAAGCCTTGCCTTTGAGCCATGCCCCATCACCTCCCACATTGACGGGTATTTTATACTAAAAGGCATTTTACATTTTAGGTCATACTTCTGATATCAGAAATCTAGATTTTGGAAGAAAGACCAGCTGATTTTCCCATGGTATACTGAAAACATTCTTAAGAGTTTTGTAAAAACATAATGAAAGAGCACAAAGGGTAAACTATAAGTTTGACATCTTAACCTGATCCTTTTTTATTTTTTATTTTTCTTTGGATTTTGATACATTAGGTTAAATCTGACTTCTAATTTTGCCTTTGTTTTTCGTATCTGATTTATTTATATATTCATTGATGCTGTCTTTTTTTTCTAATTTGTACAAACTTTATAAACTTTCTAACAATGGGAAATAGAACATTTTCTATAAATTAGGTATACAAAGTTCCAAGATTTTCAGTTATCTTTTTATAAGTCATTCTCCTGTTATTTAAGATACTAATAAACTAAAACAGTCAGACAATTCGTCATTTAACACATGTTCTTAGCAGTGGGTAGACCCTGTTCTAGGCCCTGGAGATTCTGTTGTTAATAAACTTTCTGATATCACGGCATTTGGATTTTTCTGGAGCAAATACATCATGTACTTGTTTCAACTAGAGTTTGTTTTGTGAATAAAAATAATGATACTGTTAGAAATTGTGCCTTAGGGTACAGCTTACTTATGAGAGGTCTGTTCTTTTTATTGGACTTTATTTTTAGAGAAGTTTTAGGTCCACAGCAAAATTGAGGGGAAAGTATAGATCAGAGGTGGCCAACTTTTCTGTATATAAGATCTACTTTTTATCTTAAAAGTGTGTCGCGATCGACTTGTTGGCCACCCCTGCTAGAGTATAAACTCTGATACCCCATTTTGTCAGTTTCTTAGGATTGTATGTTATGATTTGACACTTCAAATCAGCCGGGCGCTGTATTGGCGCTGCTCGAGTTGCTGCTTCAAATCAGCCGGGCGCCTCAGCGGCGCCGCTCGAGTTATAAGAGCTACAATCGCTTCAAAGTCCATGGTACACGGAATTCCACCCCAGACACTGCGAGCGATCAACGATCGACCAAAATTGGCGTCGCGATCAACCAGTAGATCGCGATTGACTTGTTGGCCACCCCTGGTATAGATAGTTTGCATAGGCCCGGGTTCCTCCACACACACTGTCCACATGCCCCACCAGACTGATGTGTTTATTGCAACTGATGAACCTACATTGACACATCGTTATCACCTACAGTCCTTAGTTTATATTAGGGTTTACTCATGGGGCTATGCATTCTATAGGTTTTGATAAATGTGTAATTTATCCACCATTATAGAAGCATAGAGAGTAGTTTCACTGCCCTAAAATTTCTCTGTGCTTTCCCCCCACCTCCCCATCCAACCCCTGGCAACCACTAACAGTTTTACTGTTTCCATTGTTTTATTGTTTCAAGAAATGTCCTATAGTTAATATTATACAATATGTAGATGGATTGCTTCCTTCACATAGGAATATATATTTTAAATCTTCCATGTATTTTTATAGCTTAATAGTTCATTTCTTCTTAGTACTGAATAATATCCCACTGTCTGAATGGACCACAGCTTACTGATCCATTTACCTATTGAAGGACATCTTGGTTGCTTCAAGTTTGGGTAATTATAAAAAGACCATCTATACATATCTGTGTGCAAGATTTTGTGTGGATATACTTTTGAATTGATTTGGGTAAATACCAAGGAGCTTTATTGCTTGATTTTATGATAAGAGTATGTTTAGTGTTGTAATATACAACCAAACTGTCTTTCAAAGTGGCTATACCATTTGCATTCTCATAAACAATGAGTGGGAATTCCTATTGTCCCACATCCTCACCAGCATATACTGTTATCAGCATTTTTGGATTTTTGCTATTCTAATAGATGTTATTCTGATTGGCAGTTCCCTATTCACATATGATGTTGAGTATCTTTCCAAATGCCTATTGACCGTTGATATATCTTCTTTGGTGAGGCGTCTGTTCAGGTCTTTTACCCACTTTTTAATTATGTTATTCATCTTATTTTTGAGTTTTAAGAATTCTTTGTATATTCTGGATAACAATTCTATATCAGATGTGTTTTTTACATATATTTCTTCCCAGTCTATATAGCTCATCTTCTCATCCTCTTGACCTTTTTCACAGAGAAGGTCTTTAATTTTAATTAAGCCCAACCTGTCAATTATATTTTCTATAGATTGTATTTTTGGTGTTGTATCTTGAAAGTCATTGACATACCCAAAGTCATCTAGGTTTTCTCTTATGTTATCTTTTAGGAGTTGTACAGTTTTGCAATATACATCTAGGTCTGTGATCCATATTGAATTTGTGAGGGGCATAAGATTTGTTTATAGGGTATTTTTTGTGGGGGTTTTTTGTGCATGTGGAATTCCTTGTTCCAGAATATTTGATTAAAAGACTATATGTGCTGTGTTGTGTTGCCTTTCCTCTTTGTGAAAATCTGTTGACTGTATTTGGGTTTATTTCTTGGCTCTTCATTGGGTTCCACAACCTATCTGTCCTTTCCTTTTCCTATAAAGACTGTCTTGATCACTTTGGCCGGATAGTTAAGTCTTGAAGTTGGGTATTGTTTATTCTCCAACTGCATTCTTCTCCTTTAATATTCAGATAGCTATTCTGGGTTTTTGCCTCTTCACGTGTAAATTCAATATCTTTAAAATAACTTGCTGGGATTTAGATTGGGATTGTGTTGAATCAATAGGTCAAGTTAGGCAGAAGTGGGATCATGGCAACATTGGTTCTTCCTACCCATGGGCATGGGCTATCTCTCTATTTCATTCTTTGATTTTAGTTACATACAGTTTTGTAGTTTTTCTCATGTAAATCTTATATATTTTGTTAATTTATATCTAAATATTTCATTTTGGGTGATAATGTTAATGATTCTGTGTTTTTACATTTAAATTCCACATGTCCATTGCAGGGGTCTCCAAACTTTTCAGCCCGCGGGCCGCATTAACTATCAAACAGCAGTTTGGGGGCCGACTACACACTCAAGGTCCAAATAAGAGAGAATCAAAACATAGATGTTGTTTTTAATTATTTATTTAATATTATTTTATTCAGATAAAAAGGTCTCCACAGGTCGGATGAGAGGGCCTCCGATGGGCCATAGTTTGGAGACCCCTGGTATATAGGAAAGTGGTTGATTTTTTTGTATATTAACTAAACCCTGCTACGTGGCTATAATCACTTATTAGTTCAGGAGTTAAATTATTATTTTGGATATTCTACATGGACAATCAAGTATTCTGCAAACAGACAGTTTTGTTTCTTCTGTTTCTTTTTAAAGATTTATTTTATTGTTTTTGATAGAAAGAGGTAAAAAGAGAAAGAGACAGACAGAAGGGGAGGAGCCCAGAGCAGTCTCCATAGTTGTCCGCCGTCAGTTTCCAACATGGTTTTGTACCACACAGGTGGGCACAGTACCAGGGGCCTCCCTCTTGAGAGGCATGACCCCTCAAACTGGGGGCTGAAGGGGGGGAGCCTCCCACACATGGGAAGCTTGCCCCGGTGAGAACCAAACTGGGGGCCTTCCACATGGGAAGCACACCCCATTTCAGCATATGGGTTTGCACGGGCCAGGGCCCGGACTTGATCCTCCATCCCCAGGGATGCAAAGCAAGTGCTTAACCTACAGAGCCATCCTGGCTTCCTCTTCCTTTCCTAGCTGTATACTTTTAATTTCCTTTTCTTATTGCATTAGCTAGGACAGCTAGTGAAATGCTGAAAAGAAGTAGTCAGAGGGGACATTTTTGGCTTGTTCCTGATCTTGCTGGGAAAGATTCTGGTTTCCCTTGAGGTGCCTATTTGAAGCTTACTGGTTTTGAGCATTTTCTATAATATATGAAGAATTTAAATTTTTTACATGCATCACTTATTTCGTTTCTCCCATCCTAGCTACTAGCTTCTGTACTTGATCAAAAAGAACATTTGCAGGTAGAAATATTTTATTATTTGATATTAGACCATGACAGAAATAAATTTTTCAAATGTGCGGGAGTCAGTCCATCATGAAGTCCTCCTCAAGCTCAAATATTACCCAAAATGTAAGATAAAAATTATCACATCAAATATTTGAAAACTTATGAATATTTCCCTATCCTAACATCATCTGTATTTGGAGAAATAACAGAAATGTAAACTGAACTGTATATGGAAATATATTCATTTTCTCTATTAATATATGTATTCCCTGGTTATATTTTTAATTCTTAAAATGTTGCCAGTGTTCAATAATTACATATACTTAGGAAAATAAATTAAATATTTAAATTCAAAGTTTTTAAAAAGACATATTAAAGTAATAAGTAAAAATTTTGTTCAAAAGTTCACAAAGACCCCATGTGGCTTTTAGATCTTATATTGATTTTACAAATAAGCATTTAGCAAGTTAAAATCTCTCTCTCTCTCTCTCTCTCTCTCTATATATATATATATACATATATATATATATATATATATATGTATATATATATATATGAATTAAAGGCTGAAAATGTCATATCTTGGTAACTCTTAATGGGACATCTAGAATAATTTATGATTGTTCAAATGTTTTTTTCTTTTGTAATTCTGGGATTAAGGATGGAATAAGAGAAAGACTTTATCTTAGCTTAAAGAATTTTACAATATTTATACTTCAGGAAGAGCAATGTCTGTTGCAAACCCATTTTCTGTCATAAACAAAGGGAGAATTATCTCTCTGGACTTAAACATGTTTATTTTTCTGAAAAGCATGCTGCATGGCTTCAAATGCATTGCAGACAAATGACTATTGTGAGAAATAGAAGTGACAATGTATTTAACCCCTTGCCTCATATTTTGAGGCAGGAGAAATCTGCACCCTGAAAGAAAAAAACATGATGGAATTGGCTGCACTCTGTCATCATTTCAAGATAGTACAAAATCATTGTGACTAATTTACTTCACAATAAATATAAATGTAATATCACTAATAACCATTCAGATATCTAAAATATGTTATATATTTCTATTTTATTCCTGTTATGTTTATGAAGATCAGAGCTCATTAAAAGTTTTTGAACTTTTTAGGAACATGAACTATGAGATTAAAACTGTGCCCTTTCACCTAGTTGTTGAATGGAACCATTGGATACCCTTCCCTGGTTTTATTCCTTTTAATATTAGTATTAATCTTTTTTTTTTTCAATAGCAGTTATCCCCCATTTTTGTCTAGATTTCCAAAAAGCTCAGAGCTATTTTTTCTCTAATTTCTTGCTTATTTGCAAAAACCATTTGTAGGCTAGTACTTCTAGTATATTTTCTTCTCTCTCTCTTTTTTGGAATGAATTGGCTATATGAAACAGTCATTCGTAGCAGGGGAAACATATAACCATTATGGAAATATGTTTAATAAATGGAAATAACTAAGAGAAATATAGTAAGAGATTGATTTGCAAATAGTTTCTGCAACCTCGAAAACTACCACTTAAAAGCTCTGTCCTTCAACTTCCCTATCTGTGAAGTAGGTATCAGATACTTACCTTGCAAGACTGCTCTGAGAATTAAGGTGGACATTGCCTCTCAAAGTGCCTTGCACCTAAGATAGCTGTGTAAGAATGAATGACATCTACCTGTGAGTATTTTATGAGCTCTTTATTCTCATATTAACTGTTTTGATAATGGTATATCAAAGACTGTGGTTAATCCCAGATTGTTTTCTACTTGTGTGTGTTCCTTAACCTCTCAGTGATGTGATGATGCTTCATTTTTCTCCCTCTGAAATGGGGAAAACACATCTGCATATCAAGTCTCTCGTGCACTTCCCATATATGAGGAAAATGCTAGGTAACAATGAATTAAACGTGTCATTATCTATTGAGACCCTGCAAGTACTTCAAAAACAGTTTGAAGAGAGATTTCTGCAGTTTACAAATATCGAGCCAATTGTCTCCTTCTGTATCAATCCTTTTACTTGCCAAATACCCGTATTTTCCGGCGTATAAGACGACCGGGCGTATAAGACGACCCCCTAATTTTACAGTTAACACATAGGTTTAGGCCTATATTCGCTGTATAAGACTACCCCCCACTTCCGAGGCTGTAGTCTTATACGCCGGAAAATACAGTAAATGTAATAGAACTAGCCGCATGTATTGCAGACCTTGTTCAGGGGAAAGCAGAAGAACTAGAGTTAGAAATGTTGAACCTTAAGAACGATATTTTGCTAAAATCCTTAATATCAGAGGACTTATGGAACATAGTCGACAAAGAAAGGTTCCCATTTTTTTTAAATCGGCATATAAAATCAAATTGTTTTTCGGGTCAACGTATTTATGCGAATCTTTGTTTTCAAACATGAATTTAATAAAATCACGATATAGATCTCGACTTACCGATGAGCATCTTAATAATTATTTGCTAACAGGGTTGTCGTCATACTCTCCTAATTACGAGGCACTGGCCAATGAAATGCAATGCCAAAGATCACACTGACAGATTGTTTTTTTTTATGTTTTCTTTTATGTTTTTTTAAATGATTTTATTATATGTGTGTTTTTTATTTACTTTGTATTACGTTTTGTATATATGTTTCTTTGTGTGTATATAATTTGTACAATAAATGTATTATTTTAAAATTATTTTTGTTTATTATTTTTTATTCTTGTTCAATAATAAATATCCTTAGAAATAGCTGGTGCCCGCTGCCCTACTGATATTTTAGAATGTGCCCTAGGGTATAAAAAAGTTGGGAACCCCTGATTTAGACTATAAACAGATTAACAAAGTTTATCATTGCCATAATATACCTTGTGAAGTTGCTCTGGAATTTAATAGAGTATAATCCAAGTACATGAGGAGTTCTATTATCAGCCAGTATTAACAAAAACTAGGCACCATGTCTTAGATCTTCTAGGAGAGTTGTGGAGTTAAGACTGTTTTACCATATGGATTATATTTTATTTTTCTCCAAGGACTACCGGTACTTTTAACTTTGGGAATACACAATTTTGAAGGACTATTTTGATTGTCTTTGTTTTGTATATTCTACAGTAAAATTAACTGTGGCAAAGTGGGAATACATAATCAGTGAATCTGATGAGATAAGGACAATTTCCACACATGTTTTAATTTAATTGCTTTTTAAAGAGCACAGGCGAAGGCTAAGTAGTTAAATAAAATTTTCAAGCTATCAGTAATAAGCAGAAGTAATCAGCTCATTAAATATATGAGGGGAAATAACAAACACTAATGACTCCTTTCACCCACTTATAAAGAGAACCCAGTGGGTGTGAGTTTGAACCTGAGTCTAGTTGTCACTTCACCCCACTGCCCCCCACTGTAACCTAAGCCTCCATATTACAGCTGGCCTGGATGCACAGTGTAAGTACAAGGGTAGTTGATTGGTTCCAGTGACACTACACTCTAGTCTCACACATCCCCTGAGGTGCTCTTGGTGGGAGATGGAGGAAGTGAATGTGGCCCAATGAAGACACAATTATCAACCTGGATTAAGGCTCTTTCAAATTCCTATAGGCTTGTACTTTTTCAAAATTAGAAGTTTAGGGGTAAAAATATAGAGCCTATTACCAGGAAGTTAGCTCATGTTCAAAATTAACCTTTAAATACAAGGACAGTAGTATGATTAAGGGCCATCATGGGGAAATTTGTACACTGCGACTTCTGAGGAGAAAGTTTATGTACAGTTGGACCAGATGGATTTCCTTGTCTGAAAGACAGCAATGGTTGGATCGGGCTCTCAGCATGTCCTCCTGTCTTGGGCTATCTGCTCTCTCCCATTCTTTTTCCTTCTGAATTTAGCCCAGTCCATATTTGATTGAAAGGCTTCTGACCACAGAACAAAGGACTAATGGTATTTGAATCATAATGACTTGCCTTTGTAAAGTCATGAACGTATATTTTTGCTTGAGTATAATTTAGATATAACTTGAATGTATGAACAATTTCTTCAGTGTAAATAATATAAAGTTTTAGATATGGTACACTTAGATGGATAAACAAAATGTATACAGATTTTTATGTTAGTACTCTAAAGTCAAGGTCTAAGATTATATATTATAGTTTACATAAAGCATCAGTTATGTGATAGTCTTAAATACATAGCCTATTCTCTGTGTTATAAGTCATACCAAAATTAACTTGCGAAGCTTTTTCTAATTATTTAATTGATACTGGAAATATGACTCTATCTGAAACCTGAAAAGTTAGTGATTCATTAGGTAAATAGTTCTTTAGTTGGGTGAAGGTAGTCATAAATATTATTTCTATCATCAAAACAAGATCTATTTTGAAAAACTCAGTGCAATTGTTAGCAGAGAGATTTTTAAGAGAGAATATTGAATGTTAAACAAGTTTATTTTGACTTCTCAAGTTGTTCTCCCTAAAAAAATTGTTCTGCAGGATGCTAGGATAGCTTAGCTGTTGAGCACTTGCCTTGCAAATACGAGGTCTGGGGTTCCATTCCAGGCCCCAGCCGTGCAAACCCATATGCTGAACTGCAGTGCAACTGGTAACTGCCAAGAAGGCTCAGTGTTGAAGGTTCTTGTCGCCTATGTGGGAGGCTCCCTGTTCAGTTCCTGCCCCCATGCAGCCTCACATCCACCTGTGTGGAATGAAACTCACAACTAATGATGTGCAGCTATGGAGACTGCTCTGGGCTCTTCCCACTTCTCTCTGTCTCTCTCACCTTCTCTCAAACAGTAAAATAAAATATAAAATAAAATAAAAAGGATTGTTCTACTAAGTTCCTTGCCATTTGAACTTACTTTTTCATTTTCAGATGTTTAAAAACTAATTCCTTGACTGTCCCTATCTGCTAAGGTTCAGAATATATCATACCACATGTCAAATACCAAATGCTTAACTCTAAATGAGCTCAATTATTGCTGAGAAAAACTAGTTTGTTTAATTTCTACAATATGTTCATATTTTTGCATCCAAAGAATGCCTACAAAAATTTAAGTTGAAATCAGGAATATTGGGGAATAGAAACATTTTATGGTCATTAAGAACTTTAGTGCTTAGCTGTAAAGCTTATGTGTCATAATTAAAGTCAAACCAGTAACTAAAATAACATCCTAACCAGGCTCTTTCAGGCCTTGCAGCAGTGAGCTCCCTTTTGCAGATCTAACGTTGACCCTGTTTTAAGGAAGCTTTGATGTATTTGTATTTGAGGCATTTGTTGACTTTCAAAAGGCAACTTCGTTCCAGAGCATTTTGTACATACATGACCTGAGAAGAGATTCAAAGGTATCCTGATGAAAATCCTGTATCTTTGGAGTTACATAATTATAAAATGACGGAGGAGAGAAATTTGACCTGAGACAAACCAGAAGGAATCAGGGGTGGCGGTGACAGTACAAAAGGAGACATATGCAGGAAGTCCCAGAGAATGTGCTCTATTGTTCCGATTTGTATTAAAGACAATTGAATCAATGGGGCTGCCACATGGCTGTAACAGTGTCCAGAATCCATTACCTGTACTTTCAATCACAGCCACAAATGTACATACACTGATTTCTCATATTATTATTTACCTCTCCAACCCACAAAATAAAAAAACAGGCCTTCTGTGATTTTTTCCAAAACAAGTGCAGATTTCACTGACAGCATGTATTTTTATCTTCTCAAGAAAATGGTTCCTTTCATTGTTCTTTTCAGCAATCTGGCCTTGAAGTCACTTGCAATCCAGTTTTCAGTACTGGAGCTCTCCTCCCAGCCACACTGCTCCGTATCTCCGTAGAGTGGTGTTTCTCTGTAACGTGGACAGAGCATTCAGTTCTTTGTTGCCAGGTTTGGCTAACTACATATCCAGATAAATTTGAGAAATGTAACTAAGAAAATTGTTACCGTAGAGACTTTTCTGTTAAATATAATCAGTGAACTCTACAGACTGAATTTATAGCCTGTGCCTGAAAATTAGGTTTGCTTTCGATGTTTACAATTTAATCATGATAAACCATGTTCTACCTCAATGATAAGACTAAGCAAAATCAAATTATTCAACAAATATGAAAAGTCTGAAAAAAGAAAATGATAAAATCGAAGTGCATTCTTCAAGCTGCAGCTTCTTCGCCACTATCCTGGTTTTAGGTCAAAAAACCTGATCAAAAAAGATTGCTTTCGGTCAATTTTTTTTCTTTCAAATCACGTACTCTTTAGGAAAAGAACATTATCTCCTATTATACTTGTATAAATTAAGAATTTTCCCACATATGGAGTTTTTAATCGAAAAACAGAGAAACTTCAAGCATTCCAATCTGTTCACATGCACATCCTTTACAAAGTAATTATTAGAATGTTAATGTGTGTTTTGCTTCATTTTTCTTCTACAAATTCCTATGTAGTAAGATATTCCACTGAATTTTTGCTTTCCTATCTGCTTGATGCCATGTAGATCCTAATTTGATGATCAGTTTTGGTATTGTTAATCATCTTGGTTTTCTTTCCCTCTCTCTTTAAAACAAACAAACAAAACAACAACAAACTTTAAATCATAAATAGTAGGGACACTTATGTACAGACTAGGCTACTTATTTGGGATTTAACCTGAGTAAGTTCAACGCATTTGAATGACACAACTTATAACATATTCCCAGAGAGCTCTTTAGGGTAAATGAATGAACTGGCCATTTTTGTGAGGTACCATTTCACCTCCTCTCCACTCACTATCTCATGATAGCCTAATTTTTTAAAATTTTATTTCCTGAAAGTAGATTAAATTTGTGACTCTGTAATGACTCTTAGGGTGATGCATTTTTCCACAGGACAAATTTCTATTTTATCACTTTTTTTTTAATTGATAAATTTATTGGGGTGACATACAAACAGTCACTATTTGGAATAATGACGGGTAGGCAGGAGATGAGCTGTTGCCAATGATGCATCACCTACCCCAACTCTTCTCCTTCTTGGCTACGTTACAATCAACTCAGAAACCCCTGTGTACAGCACAGCCAATTCCAATGAAATCAGAGTCTCAGGTGATTTTACTGTAAGCCAGGTTTGGAAATACTGGGCTAAGTTGGTCGTGGAGTTTCAGCTGGGTTTGATGGGGTTGGAAGGACAGAAGTTGTCTTTGCTCTATCTCATTGGTTAGCAGAATTGGTCTTGCCTACTTGAGATCTGTCAGATCTATCAGATCTATGATGCTGAAGTGAACTCTGCATCTCCTCTCACTGCCCACACCCTTGTCTGTCTCTGCATATTGGATTATCTCAAGCTTGTCCAACCTGCAGCCCGAGGGGCTGTATGTAGCCCAGAAGGGCTTTGAATGTGGCCCAACACAAATTTATAAACTTCCTTAAAACATTATGAGATTTTCTTTTGTGATTTCTTTTTTCTCACCAGCTGTTATTAGTGTTAGTATATTTTATGTGTGGCCCAAGACAATTCTTCCATTGTGGCCCAGGGAAGCCAAAAGGTTGGACATCCCTGGATTAGCCCATCAGACAGGTCCCCTTGTCCTGTTGTCACTCTGTTTATTGCCTCATCCCCGATGTGCTTGCTTTTCTGGTTCTTTTCCTTGCAGAGCTAAATCTTGCTCCCTGTACCTGTGAGCCCTGACTGAAGTTTTCAATGGCTAACTGATATTTTAACATGAGTTACGAGTCACACAACTCAGCTTCATCCAGTGTTTCTACCAGCTCCTCGGCATACCTTGCCCATTGACTTTGACCTTTGTGATGCACACGGATGCTGCCTGGGCACCAGTACTTGCTAGAGGGCCCTGGCTAGTTGTCTCCCCAGACCTTTAGTGAGTAAGACAGCTTCTTGTCCTTTGCTGCAGTTACGTGCAAGTGACTGTACCCTGTGTCGATGCTCCATTTGATAGGACCAACTCTTGTGCAGGGAAAAAGAGCCCATTTCAATTGATTAGATTGTTCCTGTTTTACTTTAATTTTCCAGCAGCTGAAGACCACGTCTGTCTTATCCATAATGATAATAACTATATTAACAATGATGAGAATAACTAATGTCCATTGAATTCTCTTTATATACTATAATAATTTTTCTACAAGAACTATGTTTCATTTACTGCTAGAACAACCTACCAAGTAGTTACTATGCTTATTCCAGTTTTTCAGGTGAAGAAGCAATAGGGTAAAGTTTCTTGTCCAAGGTAATGTATTTAATAAATGATAGAGCTAAGAGGATTCCAAACTAGAAATGTTGAGTCCCAGAGCCTCAACTGTTAACCATTGTGTTGTGGAAACTCAACATCTTCAAAAGTATGCAAAGCCTTCGAAAAATCTCCCCAAGTCCATTTATATCCTACTGTGTTTGTCACTTACCCTTTTCCTCAAGCACTTCTAACCTCCTGGTTGGTCCTGACAACTACATTTTTTTGATGTACTTGCTCTGTCCTTCAAGGTGAACTCTCACTCACAACTTCCCAGCCTCAGGTCAGATACAGAGCAATGCTCTGTGAAGCTTAAACTGAGGCCCAAGTCAGAAATTGCTCTTTTCTCTGTATTCTTACAGCCTCTAGTGAGTATCTCATCCCAGCATTTATCTCTTACTAGCTAATGACTTCTGACGGCTCAATTAACCTCTGTAGACCCCAGTTTTCTCATCTACCCAAATAAAGACAAAGATCCTACCAGAGAGGCTTATGAGGATTAAAAGAGAAAATGAATAGAAGATACTTAATGGCCTGTAAGCATTTAAAAGATATTAACTATTTTTGTTATTACCATCTCATTGTAGTACAATTTCCTTAAAAATCTGTTTTCTTATATACCACATGGTAATTTGCTACAAGGAAGGGCATGCTGACATATATCTTGCATTCCCAATTTTAAAGAGTGCTCAGCAGAGAAGGGACATTTAGGAGCTTTTACAAGTTATTTAACTACCCCCATCTCTAAAATGAAGATCCTCACAGGGTAGATAAGAGGATTAAGAGAAGATGGGAAACCCATTAGCATAGAAAGCCTTAATAGATACCAGCAACTAATAATATTTAATAAGTTTGAGTAAGTGGATGGCATATACTCAGGAGGGAATAAATCTCTTTCATGTTGTTAGTTTCTTTTTCTTATACTGAGATGATGGCAATTCATAGCTGTCCATGTCAGCTGTCACTAAGAGAGACCTCACTGTGTGATGGCATCTGGCAAGCCTTTAGAATCATCTCAGCTGGGCTGATTCCTACTGTCATATGGGGAGGAATTTATGTATTGATCAGTAATAGAACTAGCAAGCCATGCTGAACGTCTCTTCTGAGAGTAGGATAAACACTTTTCTTTGCTCCTTTCTGTTCTCACTGGACTTATGGCTGACCACATGGTTGAAGGTCCAGGGCATAGCGGTAGTAGAGTAAATAAGATGATGTCCTGTAAAATCTATTAATCCAGCTACAGTAAATGCTAAAACGTGGCTTGAGCAACATACCTGGCAACTTGTGTTTCAAACAGAACCTGCAGATTCTGTATTGGCAGAGGCTGGAGATGGAAATAAAAGGCTATTCATTTAGTTTGCGATGTAGACAGCCATAATAAAATCTTTCCTTTTTTTTCTGGAATAGCACACAAAAAGTGTCCCAGTAAGGACGTTTATCTTCTTCGGGCTTAAAAGAGCAGTCTGCACTTACTGGATCCTTTTCCCCACTTCTCAACCCACTGATGTCTTCTAGTACTTGAAGAAGTATTTGAAGTGGTTGCCCCTCAGGAAATAAACTAATATTTTAAAGTCACTACTGAAGAAATATTTGTATTCTCACTTTGTTTCCAGAGATGATCCATCATAGGCTATAGCAAATCTGTGGTTTAGTGAGTACCAATTGCTTTGGTGTGGTAATCTGAACAGTCAATATATAAAGTGCTCATTTCTTTTTTAAAAATATTTATTGTTTGAGAGAAGGGGTGTGTGTCGAGGGGGGGCACGACAGGCAGAGCAGTCTCTGTAGTTGTACATCATTAATTGTGACATGGTTTCATTCCACACAGGTGGATGTGGGACCACATGGGGTGGGAACTGACCTGGCAGGCCTCCTGTATGGGAGTTGAGAACCTTCCCTGCTATCCCAGGGATTGCCAGTTGTGCTGAAGTTCAGCATATGGCTTTGCATGGGTTGGGGTCAGGAATCAAACCCTAGTCCTCGAGATTGTGAGGCAAGTGTTCAACCGCTGAGCTATCCCGTCATTTCCATGATGTCAAATGTCTTTCTTCTTGGGATTTAGCTTGTATGTTCTTAGATATCTTGCTAGTTATTTAATTTAATTAATTATGTATTTTTCTGTCTCTGTGTATTTAGCATTTATCTTTACATCAACCCAACAGTCGTCTGTCACAGAGGTTATTACCCCATGCAGATTTAGTGTTAGCTTCAGGTGCTCATCTCAACTCTTTTAAAACCTCTTTCCTTGACCCTAATCACTGATTCCTGCAACCTATCATGTCTCTTGTTACATTTGATGATAAAACATCTCCAAGTATAGATCAAATTAGTTAATTGCACTATTGAATTAGCTACTAATTTACAATGTTAAAAGTGTCAAGTCATCAGGAAGATAAAACAATTGAAAACATGTAGACACCTAACCACAGAGCTCTAGATATAGGGGGTAAAAATTGACAAAATTGAAATGAGAAATTGGCAATTCAACAATAGTTGGACACTTCAACTCTACTCTTAGTAATTGATAGAATGAAACAGAAAATCAGCAAGGATATAGACTTTAACAACACTGTCAACCAACTTGAAACAAAAAAATCGTAGAACACTCCCTCACAAAACAATAAAATATATATTCTCAAGTGCAGATGCAACGTTCTACAAGTTGGACCATAGGCAGATTCCATAAAATGTGAATGAATCAATAAACTAAAAGGGTTCAGGTTACACAAATTGTGTTCTCTGACCATAGCAATATTACATGTTGTGGCCTATTAAATCAACAACAAAAAGATATTCAGAAAATCCTCAAATATTAAAAATTGAACAAATACTTCTAAATAACCAATGGGCTGAAGAAAAACATCACAAGGAAAATTAAAAAATATTTTGAACTAAATGGAAAGAAAACACAGCATATCCGATTTTGTGGGAGGTAGCTAACACAGTACTGAGGTTGGTCTTGGTTTTCTGGTTCCAAGAATATCCAGTTTATGAGGAACACATGGCCATTCTATCTCATTCATTTATTTAGAAATTCTAACTGGAACACATGGTTACTAGTATTCTCTTGGTTAAAGCTACCCTCTTCTTATGGCAAACACTCTTTATTGAGATGGAAAGCATTGCTTCAAGATTAATACTCATGAGCTGTGACTGAAGAAGAGGGCAACTTGTCAACAGTACATCTGGCCAACTGGACTGGCAGTAGTAGTCAGGGTGACCCTCTGTCCCTCAGGCAGCATATGCTTATGGAATTCAGCAGATCCCTGCTAAGAAGGTTGATCATCTTAATGTTTGTCTTCACTGTATAAGTGCAAAGCTTAAGAACAACCTATGTATACACATGGTAGAAGAGTTCTTGTCACAGGACTATGTATTCCACAACTTAGTATGTTGTTTATCTTGTGTGTCTTAATTCTTTTATTGATATTAATTTGCAATTGACTTAGAAGCCTGCTTTCTCTACTGTAAAGAAGGGGGGATGCCGGCATAGCTCAATAGATTGAGTGCTTGCCTTGCAGCCTTGAGGTCCAAAGATTCACCCCTGGCCCAGGCCCATGCAAACCCATTTGCTGAACTGGGGAGTGCTTTCCATGTGGGGGGCCCCCAGTTCAGTCCTCACCTTGTGTGTCCCCATGTTCACCTGTGTGGAATGAAATCTTGTCAAAACTAATGAAGAACAACTGTGGAGACTGCTCTGGGCTCTCCCTCTTCTCTCTGTCACTGCATCTCTCTGTCTCTCAAAACAATAAAATAAATCTTTAAAAAAGAAGAAGAGAAGGGCCCTTCTTTTAGCCACATCTAGAATGATGCTGTCCTTGCTTAAGTGTGGAGGGTAGACAGGCTTGGCAGAGAGAAGCTGAGTGAGGAGGTGCATGGAAGTCCTGAATGCTGTTTTCCATAAGCAATCCTTACTGCCATGTCATGCTGTGAGGATGTCCTCTTTCTACTTGAGAGCAGTGTCTTCCTGCTGAGTTTGCTGCAGGCTTCCTCCTTAGTCCCCAGAGTGCTGCAATGTCAGCACCAAGGAGTGCTCACCACATTCATCTTCACCTCTGCAGTGACATTAAAGGACATGTCATAGCTTCCAGAGACCCAGTAGAGTTTTGTTGAATTTGTAAATGTTCTGACTCCAAAACATACCTGAGACATCTCTATGTCCAAGAGACTAGTAAACCATCATCTTTTGAACATGGTAATATTAAGGTGACAAACTTTTTTCCAGTGAAAAGGAGGACAGCTGATTCTGGGTGGTGAGCACATAATGCAAAGCATAGGTGATGTGATGTGGACTTCTACATCCGGAAACTATCTAATTGTTACCAATCAATGTCACCCCAATAAATTTAACAATAAAAAAGAAAAAAATTGATTGCAGAACCCCCCCAAAAAAGGAGGACACCTAGTATTACATATCGAAAAGGAGGACATCTAGGAGGATACTTTTCAAGGGAGGACAGAACTTCCAAAAGGAGGACAGTTGGTCACCTTAGTAATATCCACTTGTAACCCTATGATTTCTGAGTCATCAATGACTTCCTTTCAAGGCAAAAGTAGGAGAGTGTCCATGGCCAGTTTTTAAGATAGCCATTTAATATCCAGGCTGGTCCTGTGGAAAGAAAACACCTGGCCTTAATCTGTTTTGGGGGCTGCCTTCCTTCTCACTGCACTTCCAGGAAAACCCGGCCCTTTCAAGTTGGGGTCACTGGCTTCTCACACCTGTGACCTGCTATGCATTCCAGCTGACAGCTCAGCAGTTGTAAAGGAGCCATTTACACTTCCATCTAGATGCATATTTCCTGTGCTGAGGTATTCTGACAGAAAGCTTCAGCATTCCAGAAGTGGGTTCTATTGGGTCTATAGGATAATCATTGAGCTGTTTGTTTTTCTTTGGTTTCCTTTTCTTTCCTTTCTTAGGTTTCAAAGATGACTTAATTTGTTTCCCTGGGACTCCTCTCTGATTTCTCTAGCGTATTTCAGATGGCTTAAGCATTCCTAGATTTCTGCTTTTGTGACAATTTGGTAAAAGAAAAAAATGCCCCTTTATTCCCCCAGTTTTGATGCCTTTTGGTAGAGGATCCATTGTTTTTTGTTTTTCTTTTTATCATCCATAAATTAACTGGTACATTGGAACTAATAAGCATCCCTCCAAACATTAAGATTCAGAAATTAATTCGGTTTGTTCCCTATGTACTTATTCCACTGCTTTTATTTAAGACTGTTTATTTAGTCAAGTAGTTTGAAATTAAGTTCTTAAGGGTAACTTAACTCAGGTTCCAGTTTCCTTCCTGCAAACCTACACCAGAACTAATACAGTCTGGGTCTGTGATGTGACAGTGGGTTCTGTATTTGCAGAGTTCTACTCCTAGGAATCTTTCTTTTGTCAGTAAAAGAATCAAATTACAGTTTGATTTCTGCCTGAGCCCATTCAAGGGCTATTTGCCTTTGAAGTGGAATTCAGTATGTAAGAACTGCAGCTTCTGTAAAATACAGATTATGATAACAATTTTGGAAGATTGAGAAAAGAAAACAAATCTGCATGTAAATCAGTGATCAAGCTGTTGGTACCTGGGTCAGCACATGCACAAGACTGATGCTGCTGCCGCTCCTGCTAAAAAGCGCTGGGAGCACCTGAGGGTAAAGGGGAAGGGTCATGGGAGACCTGGGAGGGGGTATAAGGAGGGGCCTCTAGTACATGGTGAGGGAAAGAGAACTGATTCTTGGTGGTGAGCATGTAATGCCAATGTATAGACGATGTAATGTAGAACTGTACACCTGGAAACAATGTCATTTTTACCAACCAGTGTCACCCCGATAAATTTAACAATAAAAAAAAAAAAGCTCTGGGAGGAAAAGGACCATGGGAGAGGGAGACACAAAAGAAAGACAAGAAGAAAGAGAAGGGGAGGAGCATGAAATGGGGAAAATATGGGCTTATGCCATGGCCTTTGGGAGGGTGAAAAGTACCCATTCCATTCTGAATTTACACAGTTCTCATCATCAGTGCAATTACAGAGCATGATGCAAGCCTCTGAAACTGGTAGTTAGGCAGGTAGGTAGGTAGGTAGTCTTTTCGGGAAGATGCCAATAAAAACTGCTTCCCACTTTCTCTCTGGTGGCCCTTTTCCCTAACTTTGGCCACCTTTGTGCATTAGCTGGTGGTCACCACAGAGCCCCTCCGTAGAACAGCTTGTCTACGCATGCCGTCCTGGGCAGCTCTGATTCATGAGAGAGCCCTTTAGCCACCGCCTGCTGAATTAGATAGTGTTGCAGTTACATTTAAATTTTAAATAGAATTGGAAGCTGGGTCTCTGTTTGTAACTTACACATAAAAAAAAAATCCACTGGTTTTTGTCTAGTTAATGTAACTGACCTTACTTAAAATGAATAAAAAAGGGTAATCAGAGCACCAGGAGAGCAAATGTAGAGTAAACATAAAAGTTAATTTTCACCCAACTAGTCTTTAAAGTTTAGTGGTCAATAAATATAACCATGAAGTGACAGTTGCCTCATTATACATGTAAACACATACATAAACCTGCCCGCTAGCAATTTATAGCAAACTTAGCAGTATGCCTCTTATACTGGCTATGCCTGAGCCTTTTCTACCAGACTGTCATTATTTTCGATTTATTATTTCTTACCTTACTGTTGCAGAAAACCATTGACCGAGGAAACTCAAGCGGCGCACGGAGATCAGGGAGAGCACAGCTTTATTACGCCAGAGGGCCCAGTAGGATAATTCCCAAAGACTGAGCCCTGACCGACGGGGTCTTTTACTTTTATAGGGCCTATCATGGGGCTTGGGGATTGGTTAGTTTGAAAGTATGTCAGCGGGAAAGTCCTAGCCCTCAGGGGTCACCATTTTGGGTGGTGACTGGAATAGGGGCACCATTTTAGCTCAGGTGGTGAATTTCCTTATATGGGATTTTCCCTATCATTACCACTGTGGCTATCAAATACATTTACTAAAAGTTAATTCTAGAGTGTTAACGAAGTAGAAGAAAACTTCTCTTCAGATAACTTTTCAAATTATAGCAAATGTAGCTAAAGATGTATAGTTTTACCATCTGTCCTGGGCCCAACCATGAGTATGTGTTCAAACATGGGTACATCAGCTGTAACACTCTGGGTGTGACAGTTGTAGGGAAGAAAAGCCCACCCCCCCCCACACACACACAGAAGGCGTGCTGCTGCTCTCCCGACAGTTACGCATCATAGCTGTACAATCAATATCACTTTTTTGTACTATCTTGACAAAAGGTGCTTTGAATTTAACAGAATTCTTTCCATTTTCTTTTCTTATCTTTTTTTCTTTTTTTTGTGCCTTTGTTCTGTTATAGTGCAACATGAATCAGGGAACATCAGGAAATTCATGGTTGACATTTCTCAGAACTGCCGTCACATGAGAGTGAAATGCAGATGAGCTGTGAGCTGGGGTCCTCTGGCAGAGGCAGGCAGACAGCTGAGCCCAATCAACATGGTTTTGGGTCTCAGCTGTTGCTCTTGTTAAATAATCTTTTTGGGGGGCTAATAATGTGTCACTGTTCTTTTTAGTGGTTCTGCTGAAATAGCTCTCTCTCTCTTTCTCTCTCTCTCTCTCTCTCTCTCTCTCTCACATACACACACACACACATACACACACACGAGGCATGACAAAAAGTACAGTGATGGTGAATACTGCTGCCAAGTGTTGTCTAATGGAAATGCAGGGGTCTTCAATATGGGAAGCAGCATGTGGAACCTTAGTAACAATGTGTGACAAGTTTCAGCTTGTTCGGTGCAATCAGTTGATTGTGCGCTATGGTTGAGGGAAGGTATGTTTTAAAGTGTGCCTGAATCATGGATCACAAACAATGTATTATCATAAATTTCTGGCAAATAAAGATACAGTGTTCCCTCGCCACTTCGCGCTTCATGTTTTGCGGCTTCAGGGCTTCGCGGGTTTTTCCAAAATATTCATCAAAAAATAAAAATGATGGGGAAGCCGGGATGGCTTAGTGGGTTAAGCGCTCACTCTGCAGCACCAGGGACCAAGGATCGAATCCCGGCCCCGGCCCGAGAGGACCCATATGCTGACCTGGGAAGTTCCCCCGGTTCAGTTCTCTCTCTATCTCTGTATCTCTCTCTTTCTCTCTCTCTGTCAAGAACAATAAAATAAATAAATAAATCTTTAAAAAATAAATAAATAAAAATGAAAAAATACAACCATGTCGGCAGCCACATTGCGGAAAGGAGCGTTGACGGGGTTTTAGTGTTGTGTTGGCAATAACTTGTTTTGTTTAAGCGATAACTTTTTTTATTAATTAAGCCCTTATAATGCCGCCTAAGCGCTGTGCCCCTGCGAAAGCTGCCTCCGGGGCGCCCAGAACCCCGTTGACGGGGTTATGTCCTTGTACAGGGGAATTTTGAAGGAAAAGAAAAAACAAAGCCAACAACTACCCATGAGCATGTTTCTCTCCAAGGTCAAGCCCCCGGCTCTACCGTCAGCGCCTCCAGCAGAAGAGTCTCCGAGGGAGCCTAACGCTTCTACGAGTCACGTGAGCGCCTCTCCTCCGCCACCCACACAAGCCTCTTCGCCTCTCTCAGAAAGCAATGTTGATTCATGTTTATGACTGTAGAAGGTTTTGTCATTAACCTTATTAATTAGCACTGACACGTTTAAGTAAATACGTATAGTGTTGTAATTTTTGTCTTAAATGAGTAAAGTATGAATACTGTTTACATATTTAAAACATTCTTGTACCCGCATACATGAAAATTCCTAGGGACAAATCCTACTTCGCGGTTTTTCAGCTTTCGCGGAAGGTTCTGGTCCCCATTAACCGCGAAAAACGAGGGATCACTGTATTACAGTGTGTCCTCATCCACCTTATTCACCAGATCTGGCACCATGAGACTTCTGGCTCTTCCCCAAAATCTAAATGACCATGAAAGGTAAACATTTTCAATCAATTCAGGACACCAAGGCAGCCATGACAGCGCAACAAAAGACACCCATGAAATAGGACTTCGGGCACTGCTTCTGAAAGTGGCAAGAACCATGGGATAAGTGTGTTCAAAGTGAGTAGAGTATTTTGAGGGAGATTTCATGACAATGTATCTTCTACTGTGAGAAATTTTTTCTTTAAACATTCACTGTACTTTTGATCACACCTCATATACGTATATATATATTGCATGCCTCCTGTATATAAATATTTATATATAAGTATATAGGAGACATGCTATATATATATATATATATATATATATAAAACCTTTGAGTATAAGAATTAGCATCATGTGTTGATTGCTTATGCTAATTGGAAAATATTAAAGTAAACTATTTTAAGTAGATGGTTTAAATCAGGGGTCTCCAAACTGCAGCCCGTGGGTCAGATGCAGCCCGTGAGGCCCTCTCATCCAGCCCGTGGAGACCTTTTTATCTACGGAAATAAATTACGGAAATTTACGTGTATCCTGCCAAGATCAGCCACTTACTTTTTCTATTTCTGTTCACAGTCAATGAGATGATATAACGCCATCTAGTGGCAGCGTTTTTAAGTGGTTTGCTGCTTGTTCAAGACTTGATTATTTTGATCACAGTTTGCCAATTGCGGTTGACTGCAGTGATGAGGAGGTGTTGGTGTCAGCGTCTAATTGCGAAACATATTGCACTCTATTTTATTTAGTGATAATTTCCTTCGCGTAATTACTTACCAGTGTGTATAAAGTATTGGGAATGTCGTTAGTTTAACAAGAATTTTTCGAATATTCTGAAGAGGAAACATTAAAAGCAACAATCTTTCTACCATAAGTGGATATATTTGCAGACTATATTCAGGTAAGTTTAACTTAAGAAATCACAAGAATTTTTAAAAATTGTTTTGGGTCATTTGCAGCTATAATTGCGACGAAATTAGTTCGCATAATCAGGTTTTTTGAGCGATATTGTGTGCAAGATACTTTCAGTTTCACTATTTATTCATGTTGAAGTCACTTTATTTTAGTGCCCAACGATGGCTGAGAAGAGGAAAAGAAAAATAGACAATGAGTGTCGGCAATTTCAAGAAGAATGGAGTTTGAAATACTTCTTCATCAAATTCGGCGAGAAAGCATTGTGTGTGATTTGCAACGATACCATGGCTGTGATGAAAGAATGCAACCTGCGCCATCATCATCGAAGCAAACATCAGGAGAAATATGCACAGTTGGAGGGTAAAGTGCATGCCAAAAAATTTTCTAAATTACAAAATCAGCTCACATCTCAGAGGACATTGTTCAGTAAATCCTCAAATGAAAATGAATCCTTAACTAAGGCCAGTTATAAAGTTGCCTACGTCCTTGCTAAAAGTGGCAAACTGTTTAGAGATGGTGAAGTAGTGAAGGAATGTTTGTTGAAGGTGGCTGAGAAACTTTGCCCAGAAAAGTCGAAACAATTTAAAAATGTAGCTTTGGGTGCAAATACCATTGCCCA
>PVKE010004342.1:32152-65466 GCA_004027555.1 Craseonycteris thonglongyai
TGTTGCAGACATGGGTGAAAACATTGTGACTCAAATAGAGAAAAATGCAAGCAAGTTTCGCCATTTTTCAATTGCAATGGATGAATCGCTGGACAGCTGTTCCACCTCTCAACTGCTTGTGTTCATTAGAGGTGTGGATGAAGACATGAACATAACACAAGAGCTGGCTTCCCTACATAGCATGTATGGCACTGTTACCAGAGAGGATATATTCAATGAATTGAAAACAACATTTGCTGATTATAACTGAGGACTAACCTCAGTTGCCTGACTGTTGATGGAGGAAAGAACATGAGTGGCATAAAGAAAGGCTTGGTTGGACAAGTGAAGCAGATGTGTAATGAGAAAAACATTCCACAACCAATGTTCCTGCACTGTATTATTCACCAGCAAGCTTTTTGTGCTAAATATGTGGACATTAGCAGTGTACTGAATTCTGTGATGAAGATGGTGAATTTAGTAAGGTCACCTGGGCTCAACCATAGACAGTTCAGAGACATGTTGAAAGATACAGACACAGAATCTCAAGATTTACCATATTACACAGCAGTAAGATGGCTAAGTTGTGAGAAAGTTCTGAGCAGAGTATTTGAATTAAGAAAGGAAATAGGTGACTTCCTGGAAAGTAAAGGCAAGCCACACCCATTACTGTCTGATGAAGAGTGGGTATGGAAATTGGCCTTTGCTGCAGACATAACTAGTCATTTAAATTTTCTGAACCTAAAACTACAAGGAGAGAAAAATCTAGTTTCTGATCTATACACCCACCTAAAGGCCTTCAGATCTAAACTTGTCTTGTTTTTGGAACAAGTACAGGCCAACAACTTGACACACTTTCAGCAGTGCAAGGTCTTAATGGCTGAAGCAACAGCTGAGTTCCCCACTTCATTTGCATGCGAGATCATCAAAGACCTCCAGCTGCAGTTTCAGGAGCAGTTTTATGACTTGGATTCAAAAGCAAAAGAAGTGAGACTTGTTTCAAAATCCATTTGAAGCAGATGTGGCCAGTTGCCCAGATGAACTGCAGCTGGAGGTCATTGAGTTGCAAGCAGATGACCTCCTTAGGGACAAGTTCAAAGAAAGACTGGTGTGTTTTTACCAGTTTTTGTCCAAGGAAGACTTTCCTAATGTCAAAACTTTTGCATCAAGGTACCTTTCAATCTTTGGAACAACATATTTGTATGAACAAACATTTTCAAGAATGAAATACGTGAAGAACAATTTGAGAACAAACTTGTCTGATGATAATCTCAGGTCACTGTTGATGTGAGGGACATCAAATCTAAAGCCAGAAATGTCTGCTATTTTGGCATCCAGGAAAAAATTTCACCATAGCTACTAATACAGGTGTTCGTGTGTAGTGTATCAATATGTTATTAAATAATAACTGAATAAAATAATATTAAATAAGTAATTAAAAACAACATCTATGTTTTGATTCTTTTTGATTTGGACCTCGAGTGTGTAGTCGGCCCCCAAACTGCTGTTTGATAGTTAATGCGGCCCTCGGGCTGAAAAGTTTGGAGACCCCTGTTTTAAATGATTCCATTTCGAAGAAGATTTTGCTTCATAATTCATGTTTTTTGCATCTGCCTCTTAATGTTTCCATTCCCAATAGCAAAATAAATAAATAGTTCTTACTGAAACAATAGTAATTAATTGCTTAGAAAAAAAAAAGATTTCAAACATGGAGAAGGGATATTACCACCACTTTTAACTCAGGCAAGTTTTCACTTTCTCAAATAAATTGATAAACTTCAAGTAAGCTACCTATAATAACACAATTCCATTTTCATTATACTAAGTTCTAATATTTATTAATGTACATGAAGTTGTTTATAATTTTAATAAACCTATACATAACATTTTGTATTCTTCCTTTATATGCATATTTCCTTATGTTAGCTTAACTTCTATAGGTCTTATAGCAATAAAACATAATGTAAGTTTACCATTGTAACATTTTACACAGTTGAACTGCTTTCCTCTTGTTGTGTATGATAGTAATATCAACTACCATTTATTAATTTTTTATACAACTAATATTCTGTTAACAGTAGAAACCAATCTTAGTTTGTTATATGGAAATGCCTAGATTTTAGAATTTGATATATTAGGCTTCTACTATCTCTGTAACATTAGTCAAGAAAAAAAATTTTGGCTCTTACCTCACAATCATGAGTCCCGAGGTTTGATTCCAACCTTGGCCCATGCAAACCCATATGCTGAATTGCAGTGCAACTAATAACTGCCGAATTGCTTACTGTGAAGGTTATTGCCTCCCATGTGGGAGGCCCCCAGTTCAGTTCCTGCCCTGCATGGCCCCACGTCCACCTGCGTGGAATGAAACCATGTCACAACTAGTGATATACAACTATGGAAATTCTCTGGGCCCCTTCCCCTTCTCTCTCTCCCTCCTCAAACAATTAAAAAAAAAAATAAGGTAAAAGAAAAAACAATCCTATTGTTTCCTTATCTTCAATTTCCTCCTCTGAAGAAAAAAAAAAGAAAGAAAATAATAGCTGCCTTAGAGGTTATGCCTACTAGAATCTGACACTTAGTAAATGTTCAAGAAATGTGGAAGTTTTTTATTGAGAACTATTCTTAAAGGTGATTTACTCAAATCTATAAAGTGAAGAGATTTATAATAGTATGTGTGTATTTTCAGAGGGTTTTCCAGGATCATTAAGGTGTGCTACCAAGAATACACTAAGTGTTTAGTTTTTGCATACCAAAACCTCGTGAAGTTTACTTTTTTTTACCATTCTTCTTTATTCTTATTCTTCATTCATTTTTTCAACAAATAATAAAGCTTATATGCTTAGTGTTCTTGCTTTACTGTGAGACCCCAGGGTGCAACTGGCATGACGGAGGTTTTCTATAGTCAAGATTTAGCTGAAATCTCCACTGCTAGGCTAGTGAACAAGAAGAACTGTGTATGTGCATGTCTGTTCCAAGAGGTCAGAGTTGATCATTTTGATGTCATTGCCTATCAGTCAAGATGACCAAGGAGTTGGGGAAACTGGGATGGCTCACTGGGTTAAGTGCTCAATTTACAGCCCTGGGGTCCAAAGATCGAGTTCTGATCCTGGCCCCAGCCCATGTGGAAACATACGCTGAAGTGGGGTGTGCTTCCCATACGGGAAGCCCCCGGTTTGGTTCTTGCCAGGGCGAGTTTCCCATGTGGGAGGCCCCTGGTTCAGCCCCGGCTTGAGGGGATGTGTCTCCCATGCACAAGGCCTCTGGCCTGTTCCCACTCTGCATGACCCCCGCCCACCTGTGTGGAATGAAGCCATGTCAAAAACTGATGATATACAACTATGGAGACTGCTCTAGGCCCTCCCACTTCACTCTGTCTCTGTATCTCTGTCAAAAACAATAAAACAAATCTTAAAAAAAAGATAATCAAGATGTGGCACCTGGGAAAGATATGTAAACAGATAAATTATAAATTATAATAGATTTATGCACAAAATGTTGCACAGAATATTTTTGTCTAAGGGGTTAACCCTTTCCAGTCCAATGTTGGACCTCATCCAACATTGTACCTTTCCTCTTCCGCTCCGATGTCAGATGATGTCTGACATTGTAAAAGAGAAAATAAATCACCGTTTATGTTCATATTATGTTTTTCTCCTTTCAAACTATAGTATAGTAATAGAAATCCACCAACCTCTGTCCCAGCCAAAATAAATTGGAGTTGGGGGGAATGCGGGTTGCATGAAAATTGGATTGGAAAGGGTTAAGGATGATCACAGAATCTAATTCTGAATTAAAATTTTTTTTCAAATGAATATGGATTTATGAATTAAATAAAGAAGGACCCAAATTTAAAAAGATGTAGTTTACTCAGAGAAAACAGAAGGTGCAAAGTCAAGTGTGACATTGGGGAGATGTCAGGGTGGCTCAATGGGTTGAGTGCTTGTCTTGCACCCCCAGGGTCTGAGGATCAAATACCAGCCCTGGCCTATGTGGATCTGTATGCTGAATTGGGGTGTGCTTCCCATATGGGAGGCCCCCAGCTAGTGGGGATGAGCTCCTTACTGGAGGCCCCTGGCCTAGTTCCTGCCTTGCATAGCCCTTCGCCCACCTGTGGAATCAAACTATATCAAAAATTAATGACGTACAATTATGGAGACTGCTCTGGGCCCTCTGTCTTCTCTCTGTCTCTCTCATTGTCTGGAAAAAAAAAGTGTGGCATGGGATGGACTTGTGTGCCTGACGCCTGTGTTTCTACAGCTGTAAGAATCATGGTAGATGGGTCTGTGTGAAGACGGGGGGTAGGCAGTGAGAAGCAGGGGTGGCCTGGAAGAATAGTAGGTAAATACTGTGCACTTCCTACATGATGGAAAGTGTGTTGGACATCTTATGCATATTTTATCATACACTTCTCAGTATAACTTGATTTCAGAAGTTGACGGAAACGGGACTTTGAATGTTGAGTAAGTTGTCCAAGGTCATAGAGCAAGAATATGGTGAAACTGGTGTTCAGACTCAAGTCTTTGGGATCAAATCTCCTCTTCACTGGCATGCGATGCTTAAATGGAAAATATGCATCTTCTTATTTATTTGGATTTAATTAACTTTCCTAAAAATAGAGTTTTGGATTTGTTCTGTGCTGTCTCAAACTTTATTGAAAGCACAAAGCAGATGTCTACCAAACGTGTTTAAATTTCTGTGAAGTCTTTCCAACAAAAAGGCCATGTTTCCTATGAGTTGTGTACAGATTCTTTTTTATAGCCAGTTTACTTGGTTTTGGTTTGTATTATCACCAGTTACCCATTCTTAGCTATGGCCATTTCTTACCCTTCAATAAGTCAGATGGAGTCTCTTTAACCAGCTTAGGCATTTCTATTTGTTCCGGGGATCTTCTCTCTCAGACCTTTAGCAGGAGGGTGGGTTGTCTCAGTTGTCATTTATTCTGGAGGTGGCACGTATAGGGAGGGAGTCAGAGCCCCAGAGATTGCCTTCATGAGGCTGCCATCCTGCCACGTTGGGCCAGGCATTTATCCTGGTGGCCAGCTTTCCCCATCCATCCTCACTGGCCCCAGCAGTGTGCCAGTTGAATGTGGTTGTGTCTGACATCCTTCCGGGTGCCTCCTCGGGGCGGGGCCATCGTATGCACCAGTGCAGCCACTGGGTAGCGGCTTTTGTTTCTCTGTGGGAAGTGGCTCCCACCTCCTGCTTCCAATCTGCCTGAAACCAGCCCCTGCTTTCTCTAATATCATCCACTCCACATTGAGAACTAAGCAACCTGGACATTAGCCCACCATTTCTATAAAGGATCAGGTAATAAATACTTTAGACTTTGTGATTCATACTATTCTGTCGCAGCATGTCAGCTCTGCCTTTGTGGCATGGAGCAGCCAGAGACAATATGGAAATTCATGGTTGTGGTTGTATTCCAATAAAACTTTATTTATAGAATCTGAAATTTGAATTTCAAATATTGTACATTTTTTTTAAATTTCCTTTAGTGGTTAAAAATGTCAAACCCATTCTTAGCACACAGGCTACACAGAAACAGATGGTAGATGGTAGTTTGCTCACCTCTGTTCTGGGTAGACTTCTGTGGGGAAAATTAGGGCCTGACTGTTGGGGTCTCCTAACTGTTTCTCTAGAGCATCTTCAGTCCAGAGGAACTTTTCCTAGTTCTGTCCAGCCATGTAGCTTCTACCTAGAGGTGTCAGCTAATTCAGTTTCCTCTCTGTTTATGTGATTATTCCCCTCTGGGATCTGGCCACTGGGAAGGAGGTCAGTTCTGTTAGCAAGCTGATAGCTGATCCAGAAGTGAAAGGTGGATTTTTTTCCCCTCTCTCTCTGCACAATTTTTTTGTTATTTAACCCTTGCTGTTGTTTAGGAACCTTTCCAACTGAACTAAGCTGAACTGACTACTAACTGGTTTTGAATTCTTTGAAAGAACATATTGAAACTCATTCACGTGATTTTTCAGATCATTCTTTCCACTTTTTCCTCATAAGATTGTGTTGAAAACATTAACTTTGGCAAGTAAATGAAAGGATTGACAAAACAAAATGTGAATTGAGATAATATATATGAGGGCTATCCGAAAAGTATACAGCCATGTAATATGAACAATAGAGGCATTTATGGCTGGATTTTTTCTAGATAGCCCTCATATATACTGATTGCTACTTTTGTAAATTCATGTGTTTACTCACCAAATATTTACATGTCCCAGGCACTGTATCCTAAAATGAGACCCCACTTTGTATTTTGCACAAAAATGAATGGAATACCACGCTGTCTTCCAGAGAACTAAGGGGAAACAGACCTAGGATGTCTGTTACCATATTGTATGGAGCTTGAATAAACATGAGAGGAAGTGTGTGCCTTTACAGCCCACGTATTGTGAAGAAGCAGGGGCGTGGGGTTCACAGCCTGGCCTTGCTATGGTTCTGAGCCTTCTACATTTTAAGGGGGAGCCACAGCTTTGTCATGGAAACTGAGATTCTCACACAGGCATGACAACATTCCACATAAGAGGATGTTCCATTTGCTTTTTTTGTTTGTTTTGTTTCCCATTAATAAATTATAACCTTTTAGTGCTATTATCCCAATTAACTACTTAATTCATTACTTCTTCATCAGACTTCTTTACTGACTGCATGCTGTTTATACTGCTCTACTGCTCATTGGGTGGAAAACGAAGCAAGTAATTAAGGCTCTTCCTTCAACTGCTTGTCAGTTATCTTTTCTTTTGTTTTCTGCTGCTACAGGTTGTAAAGGTGCTCTTGTGCAAAAGGTATGAAATGATACCTATTGAGTAACTTTTTCATCTTTGTGTGTCTTTAGATGTGAACAGTGATGGCAAAGAGTTTGGGTACGAGTTGCTCAGTGGCGTGTGGATTGGTGCAGCTGTCTCCATTCCCATGGTGATGCTCACGCTGAGGCTCTTCACTAGTACGTGCTTTCAATATCATTTACATGGTTCTATATTGAGATTTTAATGGAGTCTACATTTATAATGAAAAATGTGCAAGATGCATGTGTTTCTCTTGCTGCTATGAAATGTGTCCTGATTTAGTCTGTTTATATAACAACTAGGTACAAAATGAAAGAACATGTTAGGATATATCTATTATATATATATATATGTGTGTGTGTATATATATATATATATATATGTATGTATGTATGTGTATATATATGTGTGTGTGTATGTGTGTGTGTGTATATATATATACACATATATATATATATACACATATATATATATGAATGAGTTGGGTAGTATATGTGCATCTGTACAGGCAGAATTTAGAAATATAGCATTTTACCTCTCTTTTGACTAAATAAAAAAATCACTGGAAAGTTTCAGTGTTTTTTAGTTGTTTAATACCATATAAATCTGACAAGGTAAGCCTAGAGATTTTACTTAATTTAATATTTTGAAACAGTTCAATATTATTGCAGCTTTACCCAATGAGGTATCTGATATGCTTCCTGTTATACAAGTATTATATGATAATTGACATATGATGGTTAGGGTGTCAATAAAAGGGAATACACTTGGTATCAGAAGACCTTAATATTAGTTTCAGCTCTAACATTTATCATCTGATTAGTCCCCTAAATCTCTAGGCCTCAGTGTCTTCATCTGCAAAATGAGAGGAAGAATTTCTGATTTTCCTAATTCATAAGATCTACATGTCAAGTGAGATGATATTGTGAAACTATTAGTTAACTGAAAACCCCATAAAAATAGATGGTATTATCTGTGACTTACTAATATTACAAGACAGAGCTGGTTAAAAGCTTTGACTGTATTTTTATTTTTAAATTGGTTAATACAGTCTAATATTTTGTATATTAATTACCTATAAGATAAATGATAATATCATATGTAATTTAATTCATGACTCATTAATTTCTTATATTTGAGAAAACTATGTTTGCATGCAAAATGAAAAACACGTTTCTCTCATTCATTATACACACCATTCCCCACTAATCATGAAAATTAGGTCTCTGCTTCTGATCTCTGGGATATTTACTCTCTTACTAGATTTTATTTTTAGGTATTTACACTTGGAGGAGAAAAGATACACTAAATAATTTTTGTTTAATTTCAGGCTCTTAATGGAACAGTATAGAAATCTGATCAGCTATTATTTATTTACTTTAATATATTTAATTCCTTTGTTAACTGAAATCTTTTTAACACCTCATATGATCATTTTTGTTAGCTAACAGAACACAACTAGCATGTTTTAAATAAAAGAATAAAAAAGAAAACCTTAACAAACATATTTAGTAATATTGAGAAAGACTTTTCTACTAAATTAAATAAGTTGTTGTATAACTAGACGAATGCAATAAAGCTGGTTTGCAAATTCTTTTTCAGACATAAATATGATTATCACTGAAGGGATAATAGTTTATTATATGCATAAAATGGTTGCATATAAGAGAAACAAAAACTTTCATAACAGGTAACTTGTATTCACTTGTTGATATTGTAATATATTTCTTAAGTATGGTGGTAGGGTTGTACAGAGTTAGACAGCTTGGAGTTGTAACCCAATAACATCATTGACCAGCTTTACCATGTTGGACAAGTCATTTAACCTATCTGTGCCTTTGTTTGCTTATCTGTAAAATTGGTCTAATGATGAGGCTTATTGTGTGGATTACATGAGTCTATAATGTCAAGTGCTTAGATACCTTGTGTGACACTTGGTGAGTAACCAATGTTAGCACTTATTATTCAGTGAATGAATATGGGATGAATATGGGATTATGGTGACAACCACAGATTTTGAAGTTAGAAAACCCTAGGTTCAAAATCATTTATTAAATCATGATGAGACATAAAGTAGTTACTAAACCCTTTGAAGTCTCGTTTCTGAGAAATAAAATGGAAATAGTTAAAATATACTCCATGCTGCTTTTGTTAGGATCACTTACTATGGCATCTGTCAAGGAATGGTAGCAGCCTCCTTCATGGGAAGTTGTGAAGATATAATCACAAATTATTATATAATGCAATTATAGTGTAATATAAGCAAGCAGTTCTCTGATTATGAAAACATCCTTACAATACATTATATTTAGGGTACTTTGGGAAATGTGCTTAACTGTAAGAGCAGTTTTGTTAGATCCAGAAGTTCAAAAAGACAAACAAACACAATTTAAATCAAATTACAAAATGCAAACATAACAGATATATAGCATCCTGGTTTAAACAAAAATGACATATGTCTGTTAGCTCTTTCAGGACTATCAGGAAATATTAGCTCAGTGTTTAACTTGTTCTGAAGTTAGGCCTGTTACCACATTTAAAGTAATTTTTTTTTTCTGGACAGAAAGGGAAAAAAGAAGAATGGAGGTGGAAATGAGGAATAAGTTCAGCAAGGGTTGAACATTCACTTTCTTAATCATGTATTCTAAGTCAGATTTTGTACTTGTTCTTGTTATGAATAAGCATAGATATTGTACCTTAGGCTTGTATTGGCTGAATTCAGTGGCTGTAATGGGGGGTGTTTTTCAAATGAATCATAATTTCTTCCCAAGGTGAGACATACTGATAACTTGAGGCCAGAGTGGTTGTTAGGCCACTGTGTATGAGTCGGAACAGAAAGCCAAGTCTCCTTCTCTCGTGTGTTAATTATAAGCCATCCAGAATGATGGTATCTCATCAGTTTGTCTCTGTATCCATCCATATCATCAGCCATGTAAATTTAGTCTAACTGGCTTATAGTTCAGATTGCAGTAGGATTGAACGCGCTTTGCACTGTGGGCCCTGAGAAGGAGGATACCTACCAAGAAAGTCTCCTGGTGGCTAACTGGCTCAAATTTAAAAGCAGAGCCCAGCAGCCATTTCTAAACAGGGGCATCTCATGTAAACTACATTGCACGAAGAAGCCTGCACAGAGCTGCCTGCCTTCTCATTGAATTGCCTGCCTGCATTTTGTTCCTGACATCTGAGCCAGCTGTTACAGAAGCTCTTGAAATAGTATTTCAAACAATAGGCAATCAGAGCTGCACAGCTATATCACCATCAGTATTTTCACCGACCAAACAGAGTGGCTCTATTCTGACCAATCAGGAGGGTGCCTTTTGGACCAATCAAACTGTGAGAGTTTGGAGTCCTCATTTGAGTGGGTATGGACCAATCAGGGAGCAGCCATGGAGACTTCTGTCTATATAAGCTACCTCCTCTCGGGTTCAGGGAGCACACTTTCCTTTTCCACCCAAGGGTGTATTTTCCCACTGGAGCTGAAACACTGAAGATGACCAGCCCAGGAAGAGCAAGGCAGAGCTGAGTAAAGCTGTCTACACAAAAGGGACCTGGCCCCAGGCCTGCCTCACAGCTGTTCTGTTTCGCAGCCATGCTGCTTCCTAATTGAGCTGTGTCACGGTTAAGCTGTTTGCAGTAAATAAAGTTTCCTTTTTCATTGCATCCCAAATTGGGGATTTCTGTTTGTGTTGCAATGAAGACAATGGGTTGACAGCACACTCCCTTTTATTCTTCTTATTTCTGCAATACCTTAGCCTTTATAGTTGTTTCTGACAAGGACAGTCATGGTAATAGAGGAGGTTTCTGAGTGTAAAGGTTTGGGAAGTGGTTTCTTAGGTGGGAGCCCACATACCATAGACTTGGGGACAGGCCTGGCTGCTATTTGCTGTCCTTGCTTGGGGACCTGGATGAGAGATGACTGGCACTTATTCTATCTTACTCCCCCAGGGCCCTGCATCATTTCTTATTTTCAGTCCTTTGGTGCAGTTATCATTCACATTTTGAAGGCTCATCTTAGATTTGAGTCTGTAATGAATAGAAAAAGTTGAGTCATGATGTATGAATGTTGGTCCTTCTAACCATGTCTCTTGCTTGGTTTCATGACCATCATCTGTGATGTTTATGTTAAAAACCATGTGTAGCTTTTCATGTCTCCTTCTAAGTGTGTCTGATTTAGTGAGATATCAGTCTAATGCTGCATAAAACAGGAGTACACTGTCTCTCTCACTACCAGTGCCAGCTTGGGAGAAGCCTGGGGTATTCAGAACTGAAATCTATTGTTTGGAGGCAGAGATAGATGGAAAACCTTTATCAATAGACTTTAAGAATGGGTTGGTTAGTCAGGCTGTCACTGTAAGTACAACAGGGTCATGCTCAGGGGGACAGTGTAGGCCTCAGAGCAGTTATAGTGTTGCAGGACAAGCAGAAGCTCCGTCTATTAAAGGTGAGTGTCTGCTGAAGAGTGACAAAAGTAGAATCAGATCAAGTGGCAGTTGATGTGGCCTTCTCTCTTGTCTGCAGCCATCTCCTCGAGCTGTGCTGACCAAGCCCCACCAGCTGCCCCTACCCAGCCTCCCTGTGCAGTGTGATACCACAAGCCACCTCATGTTCTTACATCCTCTACATCCAACTCGAGTTCTCCTGTCCAGACTCAGTTTATGTGCAATCTATGGAAACTTCCCTGCTCCTGCTCTGAAATGGACTGTTTCCTCTTTTTTTCCGCCTTCGGACTGTGCACACGCCTCTCTTATATACAACATTCACATCTTTTACAGTAATTGGTTTACCTTTCTGTCTTTTTTCCTTTGGGCTGTCAGAACACCATAGACTGAGTAGCTTATAAACAACAGAAATTTCTTCTACATATTTCTGGAGGCTGGGAAGTTCAAGATCAAGGCACTGGCAGGTTTGGTGTATAGTGAGGGCATGCTTCCTGGAAGGCCTTCTTCTTACTGGGTCCTCAGATAGTGGACAGGGCATAGGGTCTCTGTGAGGGCTTTGATAAAGACACTAATTCCATTCATGAGGGCTCTACCTCATAACCTAATCACTTCCCAGAGGTCCCACCTCCACATACCATCATGTTGGGCATTAGGATTTAACGTATAAACTTTGAGGAGGCACAAATATTCTGTAGCAATGTCCATTCATCTAACTATGCTCTGGGCTTGTGGAGAGTAGTCTTGTCTTATTCAGTGTTATATGTCCAGTGCCTAATGCTCAGTGTGTAGCTGCTGAATTAATGTTTGAAACAATGTCCTCTGTACTCAGATTAAACAGGAAATAATTGCATTGACCATGTCAAGTAGATTTCTATTAAATATCTCTTAATGTGACTATTAGCTTAAAGTTGTTAATATAAACCTGTAGAAAGGAAAAGCAAAAAATAATGAAGTGGCAACTTTGAACATACCATGATGTTTATATCAATTGTTATATCTTTAGAAAAAGTTAGAAAGTTTGAAAATGTATAACTGACTATTCACTTCCTTATCATCTTATCAAATAAGTATATGATATTTAGAACAACATTTCAAAAATGAGGAGTTATTTGATCTCAGCATGACTGAGGTTGGAATATTTTTTCCATGTAAGTTAAGTAAGAAGAAAGTAAAGAAAATGGTTCTTTAGATTTTATTTTATTATTGTCTTTATAGAATATATTTTGAATTAATATTATTCAACACTTGAGACCTGAATTCATCTTAAAGTGTTTAAAATTCATACATACATACATACCACACAAATATATATGCACTACATACATACACTTATGTGAATGTGTGTTGTGTGTATATGCATGTGGGTAGGCGTATATATATTTATTTCATATGTCTATGGAAGGTGCCTACTATTAATCTGATTTGGTAAAAGTAGAATGTGTATATTAAGTGTAATTAAATGTTTCTGTAGATCTGAGCTCTTTTTTTAAAAAAAATAAAATAGAGGGAAAAACAATCAAACCAAACTAACCCTCTAAGTCAATAACTCTAGTTATATGGCTGCATGAAATTTTATCTGCAACTTGTTTTAGTAAGTGTATATCACTTAGAGGAGGATTTAAAATTGTTTAATTTAAATGTTTGTTCTTGAATAGTACTATTTTAACAGGAAAGACCATTAAGGCCACTAAACCAGTATTTTCACACTCAGCATTCATCTTTGTTACTTAGTGTACATCACTCATATACAGGGGGATCAGTATGAGCTAAGTAGGTGGAATTCCAAGTAGCACATGGTATCCTAAGCCTTTCAGCTTTCACAGATGGCTGTAGATAGAGAAGTGGAAAGCATTAAAACTAAAAGACATCTGTAAGGGAGGAAAATGGGCTAATGGGGTAGATCAGCTTTCAATGCATGTGTTATTTTAGATTGACATACTTCAAGCAAAAAGGGGTAATGTTTGAATGAATTGTATATCAAGAATATGAATCCAGTTGTGTAAGTAGAAATAGAATGAAGTAATGTCAGGATTAACACAGTACTAAAGCTTTGGTATTCTCAAGTGAGTAGAGCAATACACCAAGAATAATATATTCTTGAAAAAATTTATATTTTAAAAATTATTCCCAAGAATAACACTTGACAAAAGTTCAGGTTGTTTCCTGATGACTTTTTAAGACTCTGTTTTATGTTTTTAAAGATCAGGATATCTTGATGACTATTTTCTGAATTTCTTTTTAGCCAAAGAACTTGTAGTTGTATGTTGGAATTTAATCAAAACAATAATAGCTGCCCATTCACTAAGCTAGTAACTGCAGTGGTGGCTCACTGCCACATCACTAAGTCTTCACAAAAGCTCTGCAAGGACAGTGTTATTGTATTCTTTTTTCAGAGCAGGAGATGTATAAGGTGCAGTGGACACTACTGATTTACATGCATACTTATGTAACCTAAATTTGTGACAGTCTCACCACTGTAGGAGGACAAATAAATATGGAGACATATAATACTTTATACATGGAATTAGTTTTGAAATAAATGTAATTTTAAAAATATAATATGTATCAGGGTTTAAACCATGCTTACTTAATATCCTGGGGAATACACAGTTTATAAAATTATAGTTAAAGAACTTCCGTTCTATTATTCTGTGGCAACAGAGATGAATAAAGACAAAAATCTGTATCTCTTTGAGATGTGTCCTTGATGTCAGTCACAAGCAGGTGTTTTCCAGGAGAATGCGTTAGCCATTTTTAAGATTGGACATTGTATCCTTGAAGTCAAATAATACCTTTATTAATATGTTTTCTTATGTCTTATTTTTATCACATTAACTGTCAATGGAACTACCATGGAATGAACATGGGTGGTAGTCATTGATTCCACAAGATGAAGACTGATTTTTTGTTTCATATAGTGTTTTCTGTGTGGGTACCAGGCACCCCATCAAAAGCTTTCACTTAGCTGTCTCGTTTCAGCTCAGTTATTTGATAATAATTTTGTTCATGCATTTCATATATATTTTGCTAATCTGTACGATGACAGCTATTATCCAAGATGTGCATGCTCAAGCGTTCTATTTAGCCAAACAAAGAAAATACAAATATAACAACAAATAAGCCTAGGGAGCAAAGATGGTTTTGAAGAAGTGGTTTAACCACCTGCTTTTTAATAAAGAAGATTATAATTTTTTTTAAAGATTTATTTTATTGTTTTTGACAGAGACAGACAGAGATAGACAGAAACAGAGAGAATGGGGGAGGGCTCAGAGCAGTCTCCATAGTTGTACATTATTAGTTTTCAACATGGTTTCTTTCCACACAGGTGGGCAGGGGCTGCACAGGGCAGGAACTGGGCTGGGGCCCTCCCTCATGGAAGGCACGCCCTCACGAGTCAGGGGCCAAATTGGGCGTTGAGAACCGAACTGGGAGCCTCTGCATGGGAAGCATACCCAGTTCAGCATATAGGTCTGCATGGGCCAGGACTGGGATTTGATCCTCAGTTCCCAGGGCTGCAAAGCAAGTGCTTAACTCACTGAGCCATCCGGCTTTCCCAATTATAATATTTGAAGTCATTTGCAATTTGACAGGAGTAAATTATCTAAAGAGAAAAACATGTTTTAAATGACATTAGTTAAATGGTTGAAGCTGGAGAAGTCTGGTGTTCTATTTATTCATTCAACAAGTATTGTGGATCTCCTTCTGTGCATTAGGTCATGGGGCTATGAATGATAGACAAAGATCCTGTCTTTATGGAGTTTATATTTCTAGGTAGCCATTAGGGATTGGGAGATGGGAGGTATGGAAAGATAGGAGTAGGGAATGTGTGTGTGTGTGTGTGTGTGTGTGTGTGTGTGTACATGTGTTTATGTATATATTAATAAGTGTGTGTGTATATATGTATAAATACACATATACAAGGGCTGTCTGGAAAAAATCAGGCATAATGCCTCTGTTTTTCATATTACATGGCTGGATAATTTCCAGATAGCCCTTGTATATTTATACAGAGAAAGTGACATATATCTAACCATATGTGTTTACAATAATATATTTAATTTTAAATAAAAACAGCTCCTTTTTATAGCAAAAAGAATTCTTGTGTTAAACTTTCTCTAAAGCATAGTTTTAGATTATAAAGGTTGACATTCTTACCAAAACTTCATATTTTGATCATTTTCAGAAATTAAAATTATTATAAAGTACCTTTTTTTAAAAAAAATGGTTCATGTGTTTTCTATCTTATTTTCGTTATTTTAAGGTTGGGATGCTGAAATAGCTCAGCAGAGGAGTGCTTGCCTCGCAATCACAAAGTCCGGGGTTCGATTCCAAACCCCAGCCTATGCAAATCCCATATACTGAACTGCGACAGAGCTGGTAACTACCAAGATAGCTTGGTGGTGAAGGTTCTCGCTTCCCATGTGAGAGGTCCCTTGTTTAGTTCCCACCCCATGTGGCCCCACGTACTAGGCATGGAACAAAACCATGTCACAACTAATGATGTACAATTACCTGCAGAGACTGCTCTGGGCCCTCCCTCCTTTCTGACTCTCTCTCTCTCTCTCTCTCTCTCTCTCTCTCTCTCTCTCTCGTCTCTCTCACCTTTCTCAAAAAAATAAAAACAATAATTAAAAATATATCTGTAGGTGTTCTAGAAGCTAAAGGAGAAGTCCCCAAGCTTTTCTATACATTAACAGATTTCACTATAGGAGCTGATGGGGGACAGAAAACTTGCACCTAAAGGGGAAAAATTTTCACCTAAGGAAAAGAAGCAATTCCCAGTTCTTTGTTCATTAATCAAAGTTTTTGTCCTCTGTGTGTGAAGCATGAATCACATGTATTGTGCCTGTATTACCTAATTGTATAGAAATTGCTTCTAGAACCACAATCACTGAGTCATATACATTATTTAATTAAAATGTGGTTATCAATGTGTCCTTAGAGCTTGTGACAGAAAGGAACAATTCAAAAACTGCAAAAAATAGAGGGTCAGCCCAGGGCCACTTTTTCAACTGGCAAGTGAGTTAGTCATTTATAGCGATTTTTGGATATGATAAAATGACCTCATTTTTAAGCTAAGCAAGTAAATAAATATTAAACTCTGTTCATTTAGATTGCAATGATGAAGGAGCCCATTCTTCTTGGTAAAGATGAGAAACATCAAAACTATGCATTCATTTAAAAATATTTTCATAAAGCAGAGGTTCATGTTTGAAAACTTACCTACATTTGAGATTCTCTGAATACATGATTTTGGTGACTTTCTCAAATCATGGTCATTCAACTTTCCTGCCATAGATGTAAAAATACCTACACAAATGTGCTTGGCATACAAAAATGAGTTTGATACACAAATGTGCCACAAAAGATTTTACATTGTTCATAATTTATCTTTAGTGTTTGCCCTAGAACTCCAGACTAATAATAATCTAACCAAATGATAATATCTAATGGCCTTTTGATAATGGGGCAAAAGATGGTAAAAGTGAGGGAACATGAATCGCCCCCTCTGTGCTAATTTTGCCCATTCCTGCTAACTTCCTGTAGGGGGTAAAATAGATTTCTGCCAAAGTAAAAATTGTTGACAAAGTAATTATCATTGGATCCCCACCCTAAGTGCTAACAACCTGAAAAGCATATAGCACTCTAATAATTGTAATTAAAGATGCATTTCAGTGCCTGATTCCCCTAATATAAGCTTGTTAAAATTTATTAAACAGGGGAGCCAGGATAGCTCTGCAGTTGAATGCATGCCTTCCAATCTTGGGGTCAAGGGTTCAATTCCCGGCACCAGCCTGTGCAGTCCGATGTGCTGAACTGTGGCACAACTGGTAACTGGGATGGCTGGGCAGGGAAGGTTCTTGCCTCCCATGTAGGAAGCCCTGGTTCAGTTCCTGCCCCGCATGGCCCCACGTTGACCTGTGTGTAATGAAGAATGAAGGAAACCATGCCAAACTAATGATGTACACTATGGAGATGGCTCTGGGCCCTTACCTCTTCTCTCTCTCTCTCTCTCTCTCTCTCTCTCTCTCTCTCTCTCTCTCTCTCTCTCTCTCTCTCTCTCTCTCTCTCTCTCCTCTGAAACAATAAAATAAATCTTTAAAAATATTTTATTACACAGATTTTAGTATTATCAGAGGCTTCCTTAAGGAGGAGGCACATAAGTTGTAAGATAGAAATACTAAGTCTAAGGCAAGGAATAAGCATTATATAGAGAGTTTCAGTTTGCTGGTTTAGTTCCGTTTTGTTATTAACTCTCCCTGGGAAATTAACACAAAGCAGGGCCTATAGGAGAAAAACCACCTTAGTTGCATTGAATGACTCTCTTGCTTACTCTTTTTTTTTGAGAGATCAACTACAAGTTTAGAATGTATTAATAAAGGGTTTCTTTAAGAAAAAAAAAAAAAGAAACTGGATCATGGACTTAAATCTCATTCTTAAAAAAAAAAAAAAAAAAATCTCATTCTTTCATTCATGCCTCAAAGGCTGTGCAAAGTAAAAACCGTTTAATTAGTGGCCTCTTCCTTTGTTCAGACTCTTTCTTGCCTGCTAATGAGAAAGGAAACTCCCAACAATGCCCCTGACACACTGCTTTTGTTCAGCTAGCTTCTGAACAAAGCCCTGCTATGGAAGTTCTCTATCAGTGTTGTTCAGACTTCAAGTTGACCTAGGAATCCATCATAAGGTTATTTTAGTAGATTGTCACCAACATTTTTAAATAAAATAAAAATCACCAGCATACATCCCATAATTAATTTTTATAAAGCCCTTGTTTCACTTATATGAGTGTATATGTTCTTTCCTGGGGGGTGGGGGGTGAAGATGGGTCACAGTCAAAACAGTTAAAAAGAACATGCTATCATTAATCTAATTCTTCTAAACCCTTTTTTTAAGTTAATCTGTCCTTTGTAAATCAGAGATTTCCCAAAACCTTCACTTCATTATCTCCTTTCTGACAGTGCCTTCTTGTGTCAGTGCCTGTCCTGATAGCCAACACTTTGTATAGTAATTTCTGGAGGAATCTCTCATGAAATGTTGCTTGAAATGATAAATTAATGATATTCTAAATGCAATTATAAGTTTATAAGTTCAAATGTCAATTTGCTTATTCCATCTTCTTTCTGTTCCCTTTACACCCTATTGGGGCTACTGGCAGTTGCCACCATGCAATTGTTTGTTAGAATTTGAGTCATTTTTTTAGTTTGCTTTACTATTTCTTCAAAATGAGTGACCAATCTAGGCGGTTCTGTTGCTTAATATTCTTTAAAACCCTCCTCTGCTTTGCCTTGCTGTGAGTACTGTTTGGCCCTGTGGTTATACATGTAGACTTTGTCATAATTTTTTTAAGATTTATTTTTATTGTTTTTGACAGAGAGAGAGAGAGGGAAAGAGACAGAGAGAAGGGGGAGGACCCAGAGTAATCTCCATAGTTACACGTCATTGGTTTTCTACACAGTTTCACTCCACAGGTAGGCGTGGGGCTGCGCAGGGCAGAAACCAGGCCAGGGGCCGCCTGCATGGGCCCTGGCAAGAACTGAGCTTGGGGCACACCCCAGTTCAGCATATGGTTCTGCATGAGCCGGGTCTGGGATTCAATCCTTGGACCCTGGGGCTGTAAGACCAGCACTCAACCCAGGGAGCCATCCCTTGTCATAAATGTTTTAATGGTCTGTTTGACTCCAACATCACTCCTTTCAGGTATGTCATAATCATTGCCACTGGATGCTTCCAACCCACAAATCTGAATTTTTTATTCTTTGGGGAAATATCTTTGTGACATGTGTACTGCCTTGAGTTTATAATCCAGACACAGTTGAATGAGAATAAAAGGCCTTAAAATATATAACTTCAAGATATTCTCCAAACTTATCGAGTCACACCCTCTCACATTTGAACTCTAGTCCTCTTCCTCAATTCTTAATCAAGGTAACTTTTTTGTGTTACTGTACTGGGCCAGTGGACTAGCTTGTGTCTTCTCTTTGCATAGAATGCCTTAACCTTCTGTTGTGCCTTGAAAACATGTGAATATCCTAAAGTGTTGGTCACAGTTTTTCCTCATGTGAATATTCGGAGTCACCTGAGTCAGCTCCTTGTTATTGCTTAATGGTTATGGAACTATCTGTGTGTCCATCCTCCTTCATACTATCATTGGATTCTGAATGTGTTTTGCATATGGCTTGCCACTTCTCCTTTATAACCATGGACAGAACCTGTCACAGTGCTGGGCACTTGGAGGATGCTCAGTAAGTATGGCCCAGGTGAATTCTTGTCCCAGAAACATTAAGATGCTAACCAGCCCGCTCCAATAATATGGCTTCCTTATCCTGTCATTCCCATGTACCACTGGTACACGTTTTTCCTAAACTCATAGTGTAACACACAGACTCTTTCTCCATCACTTTACTTTCAACTTGCTTTGCCAAAGTCTGTGAGTTTTGTAACCTGTAAAAAGGTCATATAAGTGAGGCAATTTGCCTCCAATATTCATAGTCTGTAGAAAGACAATGATTAGCAGCTGATGTTCTGAACTTGAGCTAGGATTATTTTACCTGCATTCACCAGTTCATATGTCTGGTAAGACTATTTCTACAGTGTATTCACTAAAGGAATGTTCTTATATGGGTTTGAATGAATATGTAAACACTTGCATATAAAATCAAATCTTGGCTTTCAGCTTAGCCTTAACTTAAACCTTGACATTGAATATAATTATAGAACACTTTTTCCCTAATTGCTTCATTACAGTAACTAATTGAATGCCAACAATTGACTTTTGTGGTTGATCAAACTAACCTGATAAATAGTTTAACTACTGCATCAAATTTTAACACCAAATTCTGAGCAGCTGATGCTTTTGAATAGGAGACTTCCTTCATAAGAATTCAAGGAAAATTAGGAAGAATTTTAGGAGAGAGCACAGTGATTGATTTAACTTGGTAAATATGACATTACTGCCAGTTCCAGGAAGCGAATCAACATTTATTGAGCCTGAATTAATATTTGATAAGGAAAATGTTGCATTAAATCCATAACTGCAGGTATATAGAACACTATTCCAATGACTATGATACACCTTATCCGCACAGCCCCTTTTGTTGATGTAGAACCCAGTTCCTACACAATTGAGCATTTCCAGAGTGTCATCCAAACCAACCAGTAAGAGGAAACACATCATCTCATGACATCAGTCCAGTTGTTTTGGAATTGACAGCAGTAGATGTCACATTGCATTTTTCCAAGCATATATACCACATATTTATAATAAAAGGTACAGATGGTGAAGTATAGCATTTTGTATGCGGAATTCTCTGGGTCCAAAATTTATGCATGCAAAGAACAAGAAAAAAACAAACAGAAATTTTGCTTGTCAATAAATATTGAACTACCATTTTATAAGTAAATTAATTAGAAAATATATCAATACTTCCACTTCTCAGCTAATGAATTTACAGTAAAGTTAGGAAATAAAATATTGTGAAGCTACTTTTCTCTAATTCTTTCTTTAGTATCTTCAGTTGTTTTATTGTAACTCATAGGCTAACTGTTTTAATGATAATTTGCTTTTTTTGTTTGTTTCTTAAGATTTATTTTGTTTGAGAGAAGGTGAGAAAGAGAGAGAGAGAGAGAAGTGGGAGGGCCCAGAGCAGTCTGCATAGTTGTGCATCATTAGTTGTGACATGGTTTCATTCCACACAGGTGGATATGGGGCCATGCTGGGCGGGAACCAAACCAGGGGCCTCCCACATGGGAGATGAGAACCTTTACTACCATCTTGGTAGTTACCAATTGCACCACAGTTCAGTATATGGGTTTGCATGGGCTGGGGCCAGGGCTGGGATTCAGACCTCGGACCTCATGATTACAAAGCAAGCACTAAACCTACTGAGCTAGCCTGGCATCCCAGTGATAATTTGTTTTTATGATAATTAATTTTTCAGTATTATAATTTTGAAAATACAAAAAAGATACAAAAAGTAATACAACATTTCTGATCTTAACCCTCAAAAACATTAATGTTACTCTTAAAATATTTTTATATTCTTAATATTTAAAATTTACATATATTTAGACAGATGTGATATTACATTACTTATACCTTTTTCCTTTTAATAGTATTTCACTAAATATCCATTTTTTTATTCCTTGAAATATCATTTTAAAGGATACTTAAGGGATAAATAACATGATTGTATGGACATACCATAATTTATGACATATTAGTGAACATTTAGTTTGTTTTCATTCATTCTGAACTATAACTTTTTTAACATTCTTGCCTATAAAACTTTGATTCTGTCTGGGTCTTTTTGACAGTTGCAGCCCTGATACTTCCTCTGAAGATTAGACTCCATTCAACCAAGATGGCACATTTACTTGAATGCCCAGTAGGGGGTAGGTAGTTCTCAGTGTATATGCTCTAAGCAGAGCTGTAGGTTTTTTACCTCCCTCCCCTAGCTTCCTTCTACCCCATCACTGTCATCTTTTCCAGACTTCACTCCTTTTTGAAAGAGATCCAGGCAGAAGCAGAAGCCAAGGTTTCATTCTCCTTTTCTCATATCCCACTTTCAATTCATCAATGAGTTTTATTGACTCAATCTCCGAAATCTGCCAACTTCCTTTTGACTCTCCCAGCACTGTCTGATCCGATACCTCTGGTCTTGCCTGGACTTCTTTAGGTCCACCCTTCATTACCACTGGCTCTTCCCACTACCACTTTTGTTTCTGTCACATCACTCCCTGGCTTACAAATCTATGGGGGTTTTCAGAATACCTAACTGAAACCCTCACTTTCCCCATGACTGTCAGGGCCCCATGTAATCATGACATGCTCCTGTGCCCCCACTTCTCCTGCCACCCTCCTCCTCATTCTCTCTTTATCTAAGCTGGCTTCAGCTATCTCTTCTTTTTTGTTCAGGATTCAGTGGAGGTGTCCCAGTCAGTGGCTTCTTACCTACGTATTGGCTGCATAGGAGCTTTGTAGTCACTCCACCAGACTCCCGTGTCTGTCTTATTCATATACGTATAATTTCTTAAATACTCATGTATTTGTTTATTTATTATACATCTACTCATCAGAATGTAAGCTCCATGGGAGCAGAGAAATGGCTTGGCCTTGTTTATTCACAGCTCCATCCTCAGAACAAAGAGTAGTGCTTACTGTGTGGTAGAAACTAAATATTCATCAAATTGATGAATAAACCCAGGCAGATTTATTACTAAAAATTGTGTAATTAGAATTGCTCTGTCAAAAAATTATTTTTAATTCTGTTCTGTAGTCACCATACCCGTGAAAGACCAACTTTTTCCCCCCACCAACCATTAATTAATTAATACTGCACCCCAGCCAACATGGCACATATAAGTATGTTTACCAATTGAGTGTATTTCAGTCAACAAATTATTTCCATTTTCATATTAGTGTCTGTTAATGGGCCACAACACTTTGGAAGCTTGAAAATCTTTCTTATGAGAAGCTACAGTCACTTCTGATCCAGTGCAATGTGGCCACATGTATGTGATGAGTTCTGGACATAAAGGATAAGCAAGGAGAGTGGGGACACATTCATAGAGATTCTGTTAGGGACCATTCTCATTGTTTCTCATTTATGTACCTACATTTAAGTCATTTGATCCTCATAACAACCCTACAAAATAGATATTTTCCCCTTTTTGTCAGATGAAGCGATAGCCTCTGACAGACTGTGGTTCATGGAGCTAGTAAGTTATAAAACAGAAGTCTATATCCAGACCTAAAACTATAAATGTGACATCATGAAGCAGAAGGATTTATGTCTATCATCCAAATTTCCTGAGACATAACAATTAAGTTTTAGTGTAAATTCTGGATATTGGTGCCATCCCCTTAGAAGATTTAAAATATTTGTTTTACTGTGTAAGGAAAGTTTTAGAGGTAGTAAAATGGAAAAGACTGGAGTTCATCATTTATATAGACAAAGAAATAATATATTACTATTGAAAGTTTCAATGAACCTTCCATTAATACCATTAATGTAATTATAATTACATCATTAGAATTTACACAGATGAATTTATATTATCTTCTAGGAATGCTTAGCAGGGATGTCCAACCTTTTGGCTTCCCTGGGACACATTTTGAATAAGTGTCTTGGGCCACATATAGAAGACACTAACACTAATGATAGCTGATGAGCTAAAAAAAAATTTAATCGCAAAAAAATCTCATAATGTTTTAAGAAATTTTATGGAGAGGAGGAGAAAAAGATGGCAGCATGGGAGGAGAACCCCAATACCTACCTGGGAAGGGACTTATGAACAAAGGGGAATCCACAGGGGAAACCTTGAGAAGCACCCTCAACTGAGAACCACACAATGAAGAACAACACCCAGAGGTTAGAGGGAAAAGGGACAAGCAGGACAGGGAAGGGGAAGGGGCAGTTCGGGGACAGGGACTCGGAGCACAGCGCAGGGCTGGCAAAAACAAAGGGGGATTGGGGGACTGTGGTCAAAGTGGAGCTGGATCGAAGGCGGGCTGGAAGCTGAGAGGTGAGGAGAGTGAAAGCCCTGTAATGGTTCAGTGGCAGGAGTTCCCGCCTCTGGTGTGGGAGAGCCCAGGTTCTCTTCCCACCCCGCATGGTCTTACATCCACCTATGTGGAATGGAACCATGTCACACCTAATGATGTATAACTATGGAGACTGCTCTGGGTTCTCCCCAACCTCTCACCTTCTCTTGAACAATATAATAAATCTTTTTTTTAAATTGTTAAAATTTGTCTAGTAGCTAACTTAATTGTCATCAGACTGTTATTAAAATATCCAGTATTTGAAGAAATATGGAGAGATAGAAGAACTAAGAATGACTTAAGCTAAAAAAACAAAATAGAACTTTGAATTATTTTTATATGAGTCTATTGATATATAAATGACTCTTAGATACATAAATAACCTTTTCATTATTGCCCTGTTTTAATCCAAAACATTTAACAATATAAGTTACTAATCATGAACAATTCCAAGTGAGTTTATGGAATTTTTTTTATCCTGTAGCAGTGATCTGTTTCAAGGAAGTGAGTCAAAATTTCAATGAAAAGGTTGCATTTTGTGACTTTAATTAAAGGGAGGTGGGTATAATGAACTGGTGAGTCCCTTTATTTGTGGAAACTCTGTAGATTAGCTCACTGTGCACGTTTGACAAAAGGCTATTTGTAGGAAGCTAATTGAGGTGGAAACAAATAGTTGTGAAAAATGAGGAAATACTGCTGAAAACAAAAAATATGTGTGGCAGGATAGCCTCAAATAAGAGTGTTAGAGGAATTTACTATCCTAGGAAATCAGCAGCTGGTTTATCTAAAGCAGGGGTGTCAAACTCAATTAAAACACGGGCCATTTGGTGCAACAGGCAAGATTCGCGCGGGCCACATCACATTTACAAACGTCGCCGGAACTGAGTCAGCGCGTTTATACACGCCCCCAGGCCCCCAGGAAAGGCACTGAGCCACGTGTATACTCATCTTCAGTAGTTAAAGGGTTAACGAGGGAATTGTGTGTACGGTATTGCCTCGATCTCCCCTAAGCGCTATTTTCTTCATAACAATTTTTTCTATTTTAATTTTATTTCAGAGCATCATGGGCCACAAAAAACTACCTCGGCCTGTTTGACACCCTTGATCTAAAGCATTCCTCTTTTTTGTGAGCTCTGGGCAAGAACAGGCAATGGTTCAAAAACTGTGCTGACTTTCCCCTAACAGATTTCTATAGAAATTTAATAGCAAACTGCTTTTTCTAAAAGCTTAATACTTAGCCATTTTGAGGACTCTAATGAGACAATGCATACATTTCTAATTTTAGTTTCTTAGTAATTATCCTAGAATGAAGAATTCCCAATAGAACAAAAATTAAGAGGAAACATTCATGAAAAGTATACTGTATTGAACTCAATAGAACAAGCTCTGTAGACTAATAAAGTCTTAAGCTAAATACTGAGAAAAATCATCTAGAAACCCAATGTAGAGTACACTATACATATCTAACATTTTATAACACTGCACTTAATTGTTCCAAATAAGGGAATAGTAAGATTGGTATAAATAGCCATTGAAATCCTAAGAAATGTAAGAACCAATGTAGACAAAGAGAACATGAATTCATACACTGTAGAAACACATCTAGAGGAAACCTGGAAAACATTTTAAGCAACTAATTACCTATAGGTAGGACAATCTTTACCAAAAAAAAAATGATCCTGAGAAATTTGAATATAACCTTCTGAAAGGTCCCACTGAGAAAAAGTTTTTTGTTTTTTTTTTAACCAGGGCTATGGGTAGTAATATGGGGGTAATGTTGGTGAAAGTGTATACATATTCAGTTATTTGATGGATATGTTCTAAGAATCTAATGTACAGCATTAGATAATAACACTGTATTTTATCCTTGGAATTTACTAAGAGATTAGGTCTTAAGGTGCTCATACCCCCCCCAGCCCCCCCAAAAAAAGGAAAAAAGAAAAAGATTTCTATTTTTCTTAGTGATACAGATAAATTTTTATTCCATTCAAAATATTGTCTTAAGTATTTAAAACATTTTCTCCTCTTGCAGTTGCCTCTAGAACCTATTAGGATCTAGATGCTTAAGAACCATATTTATTGTGAAGTGTATTGGAAGTAGATTGAAATATTTGCTCTTAGACATTTTTTAAATTCCATAGGTTACTAACTCTCTCTTGCTTTTGTTTTCTAATGATAATTTTCCACATGCTTGGGAAATTTGTGATCGTAGTGAAATTAAGAGGATAAAATTACAGCTCTAAACTGGCCTTGTTCTGAAGCATGTCCAACCGAGACAATGATACATGTTAAACAACCTGGTGGGCCACCGACCACTTTCATCTGAGGCATCTTTAATTTTGATCCAGCAGCCAAGCTCTAGAGATGTTAATAAGGATCTGGAGATTATGTCATTGTTTTATTTGTTATGTTAATCAGTTTAAGTGAATTACCAATGCCCAACAAGACATTACTGATGTGGAGGGCATCCTACTAGCAATTTATCACAATACTGAGAGGTAGAGAAGGCATGTTCGTTCCTTAAGTGGCACAAGTTACACCTGCTAATGGAAAGGGAAGCTTGGAGTTATTAGCACACATATCTTCTGTCTGAGTTGCTTATCTTTATTTAGATGCCTAATTTTGGTTCAGACTTTTGATCCAATTTCTTCTGTGCAAGATTTTTTACCTTTGAAGAATTCATTGGATGAAATTTAATTACAGGCTTTTTATCATAAATTGCTGTCAAGTGTAATGGGACACTAATTCCCTCTGGGACATGAAGATTTTTCCTTGAAATTGAATGTGAAGGGCACTTGGAGTGTTTCCTTGTTGTCCCCTGACTCAGCTCTCATGAGAAATATTTGTATTTCGCTATTGATCTTTGGGCTTTCCACCACTCCTAGGCTTCCACAGCCATAGGGACTGCAGGTCCAGTGACCGAGAAGTGGCCCTAAAAGAACAGTCACCATAAAGTGCAGCCTTCCCTGGTGACAGATGTGATTCCTTTCCCAAATCACAAATGCATATAATATGTCTGGGGGCAAGTGTATTTGCAGTGATAGATTGAAAGTTCTCTGAAAAAATGTACCAAGTTTGTATGGAATTAAATTAACTAATCAAGATCTTTATTTCAGAAGAACTAGAAGAGTTCATTCTAAGAAAAACATCATTGTATTAGAATGGATGACAATCATATATTTCATGAGTGTCTCAGGAACTTAAATTTAATTCTTTGCTAAAATGTTATGATTGTCCTTTCCCAACAGTAAACAAAGCTGTAACTATGCTATCAAAGAAATATTTAAGAATTACTGTTAGGGGCTATTTCCCCTATCTATGACCTTATTATAACTGATAAGCTCTCTTTATGCACTTGCTCTCTCATTTCACAAAGAACTTGATAAACACTCTTTGTGATATAGCCAAATATTTTGTTCTCGATGCCACCCTGATATGCAGATAAAATATATTTTCTTTATGTTAACTCCAAACTGCTGGTAGAAACACTTTCAGCATTTAATTTGAAGTAATAATTAAAGCAATGCCTTAGGTATTGCTCATTTTCTAGTGGAAATGATCAGCCTCCACCGCTCCCCACCCCCACCGCCACAAGTGAAGTTCTCTTCTGTGAGTAAAGGTGAGTGTGTGGCTTCCAGTACATTCTGGAACATGTGGTGCACATCACGGGGCACAGGGCTCTGTGACTGTTGCCTTTGGGTTCCAGGATGTGACCCCGCACCCCCTCCACCCTGCTTGCCCTGTAGGCATTTAAGGATGAAACCTGGGTGAGTGGTATGGGGGGATCTGGTCTCTTTTGGCAGAGCCTGGTGGCTTGCACCAGCTGACACCCCTCTCCTTGGCATCTGCACGTGGGTTCTCTCCAGCCCTCCCCTGGGTCTTCGCTTGATTCTGTTCAGCTCCAGCTGGGCAGGCACGCTGCAGCCCCCTGTCCCTGCTCAGCAGCTCCACGGCCACATCTGAGCCTGTTTGCACCTCACAGGAACTGAGGTGGGCTGGGGACTGGGACTTGCACCATCTCCCCTGCCCAGTCATGCTGGGCAGTCAGGGCCATCTTCATGTGGCTGGACCCCAGGCTGGTGTGTGAAGCCTCTTTCCAGGGTCCGTGGTGAAGAGGTGGACAGAAGCCCTGCCTTTCTTTATCCCCTCGTCTTTACCCTACCTTCCATGTCATGGACAGTGGAGGGAAAAGCACACTAAGAATACACCCCTCCCCCCAACCTCCTCCCTTCTCTTCTCTCTCCTTGGCCTCCCCTCTTCCTCTGTTCCCTAGGACCTACAAAAGAACACCTTTTCCTAGATATTTACTTCTGGATTCCAGCCTCGTACTTAACCCCAAGGAAGAACAGGGATGCATTCTCTACTCTCAGGAGATCTGTGTCCCCTGCTTAGCTGTTGATAAAGTGAAGGGGAGCCCCTGGAATCTAGCAGGCCTTTCTCTGCATACTGGGCTCTCAGTGTCTCCTGCTAGAGAGGATCAAGTTCTTTCCATTTTGCGTCCTTGAGTGAAAGGGAAAGGCTGCATTGGAACATAACTAAAGGAGAACAAGTAAAATATGTTGGCTTAATATTTACGATCATGTTATCTCTGATACTTAAGTATATATGTGATGTGTGTGTAATCATACGTAGGTAAATATAAGAATCCTGTCACCTGTTAGCTCTATAACAATAAGAAAGTCATTTCATTCTGTAAGCTTAAGTTTGCTATCTCTAAGATGTGGATATATAAAAGTGCAACCTTACAGGACTGGTTTGCAACGTGGTAAACAGTATTAAGTAGGTAAAAGGACAGATACAGATATATTCACGATCTGTTTTAACCCCGAGTGACTCATTGCACAAATCAACCAGTTAGCTCATGTTACAGTAGCTCAGGTAGTGGCTAAAGAAAACCATAAAAAGGATCTTTGTCTCTATTTTAAGCTAAGAAAAATTTAAATACTATCATCATGAAAATTATGAGGAAATACACCTACCGGTATGTATTGGTGATTGGTTAGTTGTTTCAATCATTTCATCAAACCTGAACTTTAGGAAAGCAATTGTATCTGTTGGGGTTTAAGAAGTCAACTCTTCCCAATGTGAGTTCCAAATTTCATAAGAAATAAGGAACAACAATTGAAAAAGGAGAGAACAAAACAACAACTTTGTTGCTACTAACCTGAAACAGGAACATGTAGGCTCTTGTCGGTGCTGAAGTGGGTTCTCCAATTCTGCCCCTCAGACATGGGTGGCCCAACAGGACTGTGTCAGATGTCCCCACAGGGGTGCAGAGAGGTGCCCGATATCACACTAAGGGAGTTACATATAACATCTAACCTACGTTTATAAGCATCCTATAGGAAAGCTGCAGTGCTCTGCATTTTACCTTGGACTTGACCTCAAGCTGTTTTATTACCATTTGCCACTGAAAATTCCTGTGAGTTCCAAGAAAGGACTTCTGCCCGTGCCTCAGAGGACAGACCAGGTGCTGGGGAAATAGTCCCCTGGCAACTAATTGTGAGCCTGGGCATGTCCACGGTGTCTGGAGAGTTCCGGGGCCACCCTTATGAGATGGAGGAGAGATTCCAATGTACACGTTTCCCACAAATACAATGTTTTTTTGAGGCACTTAGATGGATAACAGTGCTAATTTTCTGTCTGAAACAAAATTATCTCTAGATTCTATCTCAGTAATTATTGTTAGAAACAGGATAAGGCACATGTTTTCAAGCTAGTACCCATCATAATGAATAATCAGCAGAGAACAGATTTATAAATATTTGTCTCCACATGTTTTTTTTAACCCATTTTATTTAAATGATGTCTTCTATTTCCATTAGGTACTTAATATATCATATCTTTGTGCTCAAGGATTAGTGGGTTTTTATACATAGTTGCACATAATGACATTCTCTGGTGGGTCAGTTAACTAAGTAGTAACAATGGATTCCAGTTCTTAATGGGTATAATCTGGGACTTTTATTATATACACATACCCTTTGCCTCAAATTCCTGTCAAAGTGATCGTTGTTTTTTTTTTATTTCAGAGAACAAATAAAATCATGTTATTAAGGATTCCACAAAACAATTCAAAGTAAAGAGTGGGTATACTTTACGTGTAGTGTTTTGATTATAAAGTGCCTGTGATTATTTAGATCACTGCTTTGAATATAACTTTCACGCTGCACACTCTTCCTTCTCTAGAATATTCTTATTTTCTGCTCACTTCATAGGTGTTGTAGACCCTCCCACTTCCCCCAAGCTCCCAGGGGCTCTTTCCTGTTCTGGGCCCTGTGACATGACCCTCAGACTCTGTGGGTGTCTATGGCACCAAGGCCTTGTATCTCTTCTTCCACCTAGCTTTCCTTCCCAATAGAAGGCTTGTCTTTTCCCAGCATCCTTTCTCCTAATGACATTCAATGCCAATTTCTTCTCAACTTTGGCTGTGATTGCCTGTTTTTACCTGTAATCCCTGCTTTTCCTGGTCCAATGCTATGCTGATGCGCTCTCTGTGCCTTCTGTGGGATGACATTGAAGAGGTAGAGATGCTGAATAATTTAGACAACTGGAGACAAGAGAAGATTCCCTGGAGGAAGTTAATTTCATCAAGTTAACACTGGCTGTTGTTCCCTGGTATGTCCTGGGAAAATCTCTTTCCTATGTCATCATCTTCCCAAAGTTACTGCTAAATGATTTAATGATTTTACTACACAGGAAAGTTAGTGGGATGAGACCAAAATTATACTAAATGCACATAGCCTATGTTGAAAACCAATTTTACCATATGACAATACTGTATTGGCCCCATCAAGTCTGCTCTTTATCTCCTGCAGCTCTCCTGCTGGTTATTATTCTGGCCAACATCTCTCTTAGCTGGTCCTTGGACCAATCTCTTCAATCTATAATTGTCCTGTTCTCTTCTAAACAATTTCACTGTTTTGCTCAGAGCATTTCTCTAAGTTAATATCCCCGTTTTGTTGATATATTACTCTTATCAATCTTTAAAATTTTTTGTTTCTGAATGCACACTTTTAATCTAACTCTTCCATAACTTTGTAATTGGACCTTGTCTTCCACACTAGGTTTTCATCACATCTTAGAGATGTTCCTGGTTAGTTATTCAGCTGGTCCTGGAGGGTGGATCTGATCTCTGGTCTCTAACCTAGTGCTGTTTGTATAAGTACAACCCTCATATCTTCACATTGAAAATAAATCCACATGAATCCTAACAGTCCATCAAGAGTGAGTCTTTTATTTGCACACAGCCATTCTGGTAAAGGGAAGAGTTGCTGGGTTCTCCTGTTCCTCACCCTATTTCTGTTCATACCTCAGCAAAGCAGCCAAATGATTCTTCTACAACAGGGGTGTTCAATTTGGGGGCTTTTCTGGGCCACGTTGGAAGAAGAATTGTCTTTCACTAACACAATAGCTGATGAGATCAAATAAGTCTCATGGTTTAAGAAAGTTTATGAATTCATGTTGGGCCGCCTTCAAAGCTGTCCTGGGCTGCGTGTGGCACACGGTCCACGGGTTGGACAAGCTTGTTGTAAAACATAAGCCGGAGCTCACAGCTTTTCTGTGCATATTCCTGCCATGCTCCCCATTTCACTCACAAAGTCACAGTCCTCACGGGTCCTAAAGGCCAGTGTGGTTTGGATGTCCGTGTCACCTGCTTCTGCGCCACTTCCCTCCAGCTCCTTGTTCCTGCACGTCCTCCTTTGTGCACATGTGCTTCTACCTTGGGGCTCCCTCTTGAGCTCTAGGCCTGGGACACTCTGCCCCTTCACTTGTGTCATATTGGTGACTGCCTCTCACTTCTGTTACCAGGTCACCTAGACTTCCTAGTCACGGAGTGAGCTGCCCCTTTCCCCCCAACTCTGTACCCTGGGCCCTTCCTATCAACATCAGCTTGCTTTACTATTGTTTTGTTTTGTCATGTTCTTATCACTTTCTGGCATTCTATACAATTCACCTTTCTGATTTCTTGTATATTATCTTATTCTCTCTGCTATACTTTATGTTCAGGAAGGGCCGTAATCTTCATCTGTTTTAATCACCTAAAATAACAGCGCCTGGCATCTATTAGGTATTAATACATATTTACTGAAAGGAAGTATTAATCTTATCCAATTGATGATTTGCCCCTGAGTTATCCTTAAAAGACACCATTCCAGAATTTACTAGTGCTGATTTCGTAGTGACAGAAGCTCTGCCTTGATTCAGGATCTCTGACCTCATATTATTCTGATATCATCTAGTGGAGTCTTTTCTTTCTCCTTCTCCTTCCCCTCTCTCCATCCTGCCATCATTTGTTTTTCTTTCTTTTCGTTCGCTGATAAGCTTATGCTATGACCTGGGTCCTTTGAATTTTTTAATTTTTTAATTTTGTTGAATTCCTTTATTTTCATGGTGACTTTTTTTCAGTATTTTTTTTTTATTGTTAAATTTATTGAGGTGACATTGGTTGATAACAATTACATTATTTTCAGGTGTACAGTTCTACATTACATTGTCTATGCATTTTATTATATGCTCATGACCCAGAATCAGCTCTCTTTCCATCACCATGTATTTGATGACCCCTCCCCCCTACCCTGAAAAGCTCTCCCTCCCACCTCCACCCTTACCCTCAGGTAACCACTAAACTCTTGAGTGTGTCCATGAGTTTTTGTTTCTTTTTTTTTAAGATTTATTTTAATGTGTTTTGACAGAGAGAGAGACAGAGAGAGGGGGAAGGGCCCAAAGCAGTCTCCATAGTTGATAACATTAATTTTCCATATAGTTTCACTCCATAGGTGGATGTGGGGCTGCTCAGGGCAGGAACTGTGCCAGGAGCCTCCTGCATAGGGCCCAGCAAGAACTGAACTGGGGGCACACCCAGGTTCAGCATATGGGTCCGCCTGGGTTGGGGTCGGGATTCAATCCTTGGTCCCCAGGGCTGCAAAGTGAGAGCTTAACCCACTGAGCCATCCCAGCTTCCCTGAGTTTTTGTTTCTTTGTTACTTTAAGTTTTATGTTCCACCTATGAGTGAGGTCACATGTTCCTTGATTCTTTCAGTCTGACTCACTTAGCTTAATAAGATGTTTTGAAGGTCTGTCCATGTTGTCACAATTGGCTATATTTCATCTTGTCTTATCGCTGAGTAGTATTCCATTGTGTAAATGTACTGCAACTTCTTTATTCAGTCATCTATCAAAGGACATTTTGGTTGTTTCCATGACTTGCCACCGTGAACAGTGCTGTGATGAACATTGGGGTACATGTATCTTGGCGATGGAAGGTTTTCAAGTTTTTTGGGTAGATACCCAGAAGAGGGGTTGCTGGGTCATATGGCAATTCCATTCCTAGTTTTTTGAGGAATCTCCACACTGCCTTCCACAGTGGTTGTACCAGTTTACATTCCCACCAGCAGTGTATGAGGGTTCCTTTTTGTCCACAGCCTCTCCAGCATTTGTTACTCCTTGTCTTGTTGGTTATAGCCATTCTAACAGGTGTGAGACAATAGCTCATTGTGGTTCTAATTTGCATTTCTCAAATTGCTAATGATGTTGAGAGTGTTTTTATCTGTTGGCTGTTTG